>PVJS01005992.1:15511-61886 GCA_004027185.1 Glis glis | reverse complement strand
TAATTTGGGTTGATTCTCTCTTTCTTTTGGTTAGGTTGGCTAGTGGTTTATCTATCTTGTTTATTTTTTCAAGGAACCAGCTTTTGGTTTTGTTGATTTTTTGTATTTTTTTATTCTCTACTTCATTGATTTCTGCTCTGATTTTAATAATTTCCTGTCTTCTGCTGGCTTTGGGGTTAGACTGTTTCTGTTTTTCAAGGACTTTGAGGTGTGTCATTAGGTTATTTATTTGGTGATTTTCTGTTCTTATGTGGGCGCTCATTGCTATGAATTTCCCTCTTAATACTGCCTTCAGGGTGTCCCAGAGATTTTGACATGTTGTGTCTCTGTTTTCATTTGTTTCTAGGAATTTCTTAATTTCTCCCCTTATTTCTTCTCTGACCCATTCCTCATTCAGCAGTGTGGTGTTCAGTCTCCACGTGTTTATGAGGTTTCTCTGGGTCTTCTTATAGTTGATTTCTAGTTTCATTTCATTATGGTCTGAAAAGACACAGGGGATTATGTCACATTTTTTGAACTTGCTAGTACTCACTTTGTGGCCTAGGATATAGTCTATTTTAGAGAAGGTTACATGAGCAGCTGAAAAAAAATGTGAATTCAACTGTAGTTGGGTGGAATATTCTGTATGTGTCTAGTAGGTCCATTTGGTTTATGGTGTTTCTTAGGTCTGAGGTATCTTTACTGACCCTTTGTCTTGAAGATCGATCTAGTGGTGTGAGAGGAGTGTTGAAGTCTCCCAATATTATTGTATTGGGATCTACGTGTGATTTAATGTCATGAAGAGTTTCTTTAATGAAAGTGGTTGCACCTATGTTTGGGGCATAAATGTTGACTATTGTTATATCCTCTTACTGGATTGTTCCTTTTTCCAGTTAGAAATGACCTTCTTTGTCTCTTCTGATAAGTTTAGGTTTGAAGTCTAATTTGTCTGATATCATAATTGCTACTCCTGCTTGTTTTCAAGTTCCGTTAGCATGGATTACCTTGCTCCATCCCTTCACCTTTAGTTTGTGCGTATCTTTACTTTTTAAGGTGTGTTTCTTGTAGGCAGCATATAGATGGATTGTGATTTTTAATCCATTTTGTGAATATAAATGGAGTTGAGGCCATTTATATTCAACATGATTGAGAGATGGGTTTTAATTCCTAACATTTTGAGTGTTAATTTCTGTTTGAGGTAGTGTTTGTTCTTTGTCTTGTTGTTTGTTTGATGGAAATAACTGTTTCTCTGGTTCTGGCATTTCCTTATTATTTCTTCTTTGTAATTAATCTCTTTGAGTATTTTCTCCAGTGCTCGTTTGGAAGACGTAAAGTCTTTCAGCTTCTGTTTGTCATGGAAGGTTTTTATTTCCCCGTTAAATTTGATAGATATCTTTGCTGGGTAGATAAATCTTGGCTGGAAGTTGTTTTCTTCCAGAGTTTGGAATATGTCACTCCAGGCCCTCCTGGCTTTCATGACTTGGTTTGGAAGGTCGGGAGTGATTCTTATTGGTTTGCCTCTGAATGTTACTTGGTCTTTTACTCTCACTGCCTTTAAGATTCTTTCCTTGGCCTCAGCATTAGTCAATTTGATTATTATGTGGCCTGGTGAACCTCTTCTCTAATCTTGTCTATTAGGGGTTCTATATGTTTCCTGTACCTGTGTGTCGACCTCTCTTTCTATGTTTGGAAAATTTTCTAATATTACTTCTCTGAATCGATTATTGATTCCTTTGGTTTCAGCTTCTATTCCCTCTTCTATGCCTACTATTCTTAGGTTTGCTCTTTTAAGACTGGCTGAGATCTCTTCAATGTCCAATTCATGCTGTCGAATTGTTTTTTCTAATTTATATGGTATGTGTTCATTTTTGGAGAGGTCATCTTCTAAAAGTGAGATTCTGTTTTCCATGTGTCTAGTCTATTGTTGATGGTCTGTATTGATGTCTTCATTTCAATTATTGCATCCTTCACTTCCTTCAGAGCTTCTTTTTGATTCCTATTTAGGGTGTCAGATTCTTTGTTTATTTGATCCTTCAATTCTTTCAGGCTCTCTCTGAATTATTTTTGGAAATCCTGTATCATTTCTACTATTAAAGTTCTGAATTGTCCTTTTGGCAATCTTTGCACGTCTGTGTTGGTGGGTTCTCTTGTTATGGGATTGTGGGAGCTCATTGTTTCTTTGCTATTCTTCCTTTTCATGATTTCAGGTTTTTTATGTTTATACCTTTGTTGCTTTTGGTAGCTCTCTCTCTCATGCTCTGTAGGTTTCCTATGTCTAATCTCTCTCCCATTATAGTTTCTTATTCTGGAGGTAGATAGTTGCTACTAGGTGAGCCTTAAAGGTGAATAGCCTTTACTGAATGGTTATTCTCACTTTCTCAGTATAATGTCCATTTGCAGGCCCAATTCTTGGTCTCCTTCAGTGATTGGTACCCTTGCCTGGTGCCTCTCACTACCTGTGCAGGTGACCAGTGCCACTATTGCCCCTCTAACTGCAAGCGTGGGTCTCCGCAGTCTCCACTTGGGCTCTCCCTATGTCTCTCTCTGTCTACACCTCTGGCAGGTGTCACCAGCAGGGGCCCCAGGCTTGTGTCTCTCTTTGCCTACAGAAGTGGCGGATGTCGCTTTGACCCAGTTCTGTGCAAACACAGAACTCCATGTTTTCCACAGAGAGGGCTGGTTTGGTCCAATTTTCCCCAGGTACCAAAGCCGTATGTCCTGTGGCGATCCCCAGGGACTCTATAAGTGTCCTGCGACCCGCGGGCTGCAAGTCTGTCCCACCCAAATGTCACCAGGGACTGTCTGCTTATCCATGCGTCTACCGCATCCCACAGAAGACCCCACTCCCACCTGCGCCAGAACAATCCGCACCGTCTCAGACCCCGCAAGTCCCTGTGGCCATGCTGGGTGATCTCCCCCTGGAGCGGCTCATTGACTTACGGTCTCGTTGAGCGCTGCTCTTAATCTCTGGGGGGGGTTGGGCTCAGCCGCTGCCGCAGGTTCTGGTCAGGCCTCCGGGCACTGGGGACTCTGCCGAGCATGGATCGAACTGCTGCTCACTTTTGTCGCTGATGCTCTGTAGTTGCTGGTTTTACAACAAGTCCCTGGCTTCTTTGTTGGTGGCCTGCAAAAGCTGCAATGCCGGTAGCCGCCAGCACAGTCCTGCCAAGATGGCGCTGCTGCCGCTTCTGCCAACACAGCAGTTCGGGTCTGTGTCACGCGTGGAGCAAGTTGCTGCTCGCCTTCACTGCTGCTATTCTGCAGCTGCTGGATTCACAACAGGTTGCAGGCATCTCCGTTGGTCTTGTGTGGAAGCCACAATGCTGGTAGCCGCCGGTAAGGTCCTGCCAAGATGGCGCCGCTATAGCCGCTGTGGCCGCCGCCGTTTGGTGTCTTGAGTGTGGAGGAGCCGCTGCTTGCTTTCGTCTCTGCTGACCTGCAGTTGAACACACAGCAGGTCTCTGGCTTCTCTGCTGGCGGCATGTGGAAGCCGCAATGCCGGTAGCGGCCGGCGTGGTCTGGCCAAGATGGCGCCACCACCGTCCCTTAGGTAAGGCGCTTGGGGCTTTTTACTTTCCTCTGTTTTGTCTTCTGGCTTTCATTCCATCGCATTTCAAATTTTTCGTTGTTTTGTTCAAGTTTTTGTTGCTTTTCTTCTCCTGTAGAGAAATTGCTTTCATGGCGATTGAGATCCAAGTCTCAGAGAGATCATACCGTGGTATCTCCCTTAGTCGCCATCTTGGAACTTTCATTTATTTTTTAAAGTCTCCTGGACTTCTTATATCTCTCTCCCAGGGTCGTGAAAACGTCTACTCCTGCCCTGCTAACTGCTCCATTTCCTATTCTAACCCTCAGTTCCCTATTCTTTTAATTATCCTGCTAGAAATGGCATACATTACTAAAATTGAAATCCTTATAGTTCCTCAAATGATTAAGAAATAAATTTCTAACATGCTGTTCTTATGGTTAGGGAAAGAGCATAGACCTGGAAGAAATAGCCAGTGGCTTGTATAGCCTCCAACCAGACAGCAAAGCAGACAGGCCAGCCAACATTGGTGGAGAAAAGTATATCCTGCCACCCAGGAGGCCCTGCCCTTCACATGCAGTAGTGGGTATGGTTGAACTCTTACAGGGGACTGAGAACACACACTTGGGAATGGTGAAACTCCCCACTGAAGTAGCTATTTTGAGTTTAAAAAGTGAGTTTTAGGCCAGACGTGGTGGCACATGCCTATAATCCCAGTACTTGTGAGCCTGAAACAGGAGAACCTCAGGTTCAAGGCCAGCCTCAGCAACTTAGCAAGACCCTGTTTCAAAACAAAAAATAAAAAGGGCCAAGAATGTAGTTTGGAGATAGAATGCCCTGGGTTTAATCCCTGGTACCAAAAAAATAAAAAGTAAGTTTCAGATTTAAAGAAAAACATGAAGTCAATAATTGTACAGGAAAAAAATAACCAAATCTGGAATATGAGACACTGCTTCCTAGAGTCCAGGAAACAATGGCCGGCAGCGTCTGTAACTTTTCCTATGTTGACTTTTATCTTCAGCTCATCGGGGGCTTGGTCCTGGGGGGGTAAGCAGAGCCCCGGATTTTGGCAGATGTTCCAGCCTGGTGGAAATAGCACCGCTCTCCAGGATTAAAAGACCATCTTGACCAAATTGGGGACCCATTGTGACCTTCCCAACTTGAGAGGGTGGCTGCCTGTCCCTGGAATTCAGTTTTCCTAGCTGCAAACAAAGCTATCAGGCCAGGAGCTCGTTTTGTTGCTGTCCTATCCCTCGGCCCTTGTGCACCCGTGGAGAGCCGGGCACTTTGTCAGGCTGGAACGGGGTGCCCAGGAGATCTGCCTCGGGGTGGTGGGACCGAGATGCCCGCTGAGCTCCAGCCTGCCTGTCATTTCCTGTAAGAACCTAATAAAAAGTCTGTTGCTGGACAGAACAGCTCATTGATAGAGTTTCCTCTTTTTTTTTTTTTTGTCAAATTAAAAGCAGATACAAACCCTTTTTTTCTGAATTCTGAAAGAAGCATATTCATTGTAGAAAAGTTAGAAAATGCCTAAAATCATAGGGAAGAAAATAAGTATCACCCATATAATCCTGTTGACCAGAGAAACATTATTTTAGAGTCTATCCTTTCTCAACCATTTTTGTGTACCATCTGTTTACATGCAAAAGTATATTTCTATCTAATTGTCCATTCTGGGTTTTTTTTTAAGTCTGATTGATTGAGGTATAATTTACATACAATAAAATTCACCCTCCTATGAGCACACTTCAGTGAATTGTGATAAAACCGAGTTACATGACAGCCACCCCCAGAAGCAAGATATAGAATATGCCCATCTCCCCCAAAAGTTCACTGACACCTATTCCCAGTCATCCCCCCGCCACGGCTGATCCTATAATCACTAACCTGATTTATGTCACAGAAGTGGGATTGTACGATAAGTAGCTTTGTGGGTCAGTCAGCATAATATATTTTAGATTCTCCCAGGTTGTTTTGCTGCTTTTTACTGCTGAGCATGTCCATTCTATTCTGAGACAGGGTCACATACCTTGTCCTTTGTCATCGACTCAGTCTTCCTCAGGGTACGGTGGCACACGCCCGTAATCCTAGTACGTGGGAGGCTGAGACAGGAGGATCGCAGGTTCATGGCCAGCCTCAACAACTTAGAGAGGCCCTCTGCAACTTAGTGAGACCCTATTTCCAAATAAAAAATGAAATAGGGCTGGGGGTTTAGCTCAGAGGTAGAACACCCCTGGTTCAATCCCCAGAAACACACACACACAAAAACCGTTGCCTGACTCTCCCTCATCTGGACCCCACGTACTCCAGCTCACTGTGGCCGGATATTCACACTGTCCTCGCGTCTAAAAGTAATACAGTTGATCCTTGAGCAATACAGGTTCAAACTGTGCCTGTCCACTTACATGTGAATTTTGTTTTTGGGATTTGTGACAATTTGAGAAAAACTCACAGATGAACCTCCTAGCCTAGACTATGGAAAATTTTAGGAAAAAAGTTAGGCGTATCATGAATACATCAAACATGTAGATAATCGTCTGTTTTTTATCATTTCCTACCATCTGCAAGTCTATTTTTTTTTTTTTTGCGGTACAGGGGATTGAACCCAGGGGTGTTCTACCTCCGAGCTATTCCCCCGGCCCTATTTTTTATACTTTATTTTGAAAGCGGGTCTCATGAAGTTGTGGAGGGCCTCACTAAGTAGCTGAGGCTGGCCGCGAACCCAGATCCTCCGGTCTCCACCTCCCAAGTACTGGGATTACAAGCGTGCGCCACCACGCCCAGCCTGCAAGTCTATTTTAAAAGTTGAAGTTTCTCAAAACTTTTGCATACAGACACTTAAAGATAGTGGCACTTATAGGGCACCATTTGCAATTGAGAGAAATGTAAACAAATGTAAAGATGCAGTATTAATAACTTCGTAGCCACCTGCTGCTTTCATGGGCGATCAAAACTCTTATCTGAGCTGGGCGCAAGGGCGCACGCCTGTAATCCCAGTAGTTGGAAGGCTGAAATGGGAGGATCGCAGGTTCAAGGTTAGCCTCAACAACTTAGCGAGACCCTTAGCAACTTAGTGAGAGCCTATTTCAAAATAAAATCAAGATGGCTAGGGATGTAGCTCAGAGGGAGAATGACCTGTTTCAGTTCCCAGTACCAGTAAATAAATAAATAAATAAAACTAACTTGGGAAGAATGGCCATCTTTAAAATAGTTGATCTTTCCTTCCAGAAATATGACTCTCCATTTATTCAAATGTCTTTTTATATCATTCAGTAAAGTATCATAACTTTCTTTTCTTTCCATTTCCTTCCTTAGGTTTTAAATTCTTAGCTGTTGCTCCATCCATTATGTTTTCATTAGCGATCGCTTATCTATATTTTAAACACCATTGATTTTGAATACTTACTTTGTAACTGGCTGTCTCTCTGCATGTTTTTAATTCCAGTAGCTTCCACACTGGTTTGTTTAGGTTTTCTTGGCAGACTACAATATCATCTGCAAATACAGATCATGTCATGTGATAACTTTCACACCCATTTCTTTTTCTTGCTCTGTGTTGTTGGCTAGGACATCCAGAGCAGCAGGTGAGAGGGTGAGAGGCCCTGCGGCGTGTTTGAAACTGCCCCACATCCCCTGGTGGCGTTCCCAACACCAGGCAGCATGGTGTAGAAGGAGGGGGCTTTGGTGACAGGCAGCCATCCGGGCAGGGCTGATCCCTTTGTCCTCTCTGAGCACAGGGAAGCAAGCGACTCACGCCGGGTTTCAGAGATAGCAGTCAGTCAGTGTCTGTGGTGCTCAGTCACCGCCACGTCTGAACTCATTTGATCCTCGAAGCCTCCCTAGGAAGCACCCCACATTACTGTTAGCCCGCTCCACAGTGAGGAATTGAGATTGAGAGGGGTTAAGTGACTTTCCCCAGGTCACACAGCAAATCAAGACAGTACCCCCGCCCCAGGCCCTCCTCGTCCTCCCACAGAATTCCTTGGGCACCTTCTCTTGCTTCGCTCTGAGTTCTCTCTCGGTTCTTGGACTGTGCACTCCATGAAGCAGGAGCTTGGCGTTGTCCATCCTTGCGCCCGGCTTCCTGGTGCGCAGTGTCAGGGTTGACTGAAGGGACTGACCTGGTCAAGGGCCCCTTAGTGCGCTCATGGTGGCAGGTGGCCGGGGACACCTGGAGATGGCTGCATGGACTCCCAGGAGCTCGGCCCTCTGCCAAGGGCTGTGGACACAGCAAGACGCTGAGAGTGGCAGAGTCCAGCCCAGGGGAGCGATCAAGACCATGTCCCCGGCTCCTGCCATCAGCAGTAGGATTTCCAGCCTCCCACGGCCAGGGAGCAGAGACTAGAAGAAGCACTGAGAAACGCTGAAGGACCCCCATGACAGGACACCAGCCTCCACCGCCTCCCAGAGACCAGAAGAGCAGGAGCCAGGGACGCGCGTGGTCTGGAAGGGACTTATTTATCTTTCTGATTTAGCTTTAAAGATGCGCAGAACTTACGGCCTCTGGTCACAGGTAAGCAGCGAGAAGCTAGGCAGAATATAAAGAGCAGCTCAGGTGGGCCGAGCCATCCATCCTGCGCTGTTTGCCAAGCCCCTGTGTAAATTCCACGCAGGCCGGACACCGTGTGAAAGTCACAGTTTTGTCCCTGCGCTGGAGGCTCCAAGTGCGAGAAGCCGGTAGCAGGGAAGCGTGTCTCCTGGCAGACCACAGTCCCTCTGTGACCTGGGGCAGCCACAGCCCCGTGCTCAGGGCCTCCGGGTCGCTGGGCCGTCTTGGTGCTGGAAAGAACACAGCAGGTGTTGAGCCTCTCTCCTCTCAGTTAACAAGTGGGAAAGTGTTTCAGCCGGCGGGGCGGGGAAGGGGCTGTCAGAGCCCGTTTCCCCCATCTTTGATCCTGCTGACATGGGGCCGGGAAGGGTGGGAGGTGATTTGGGTTTGGGTGAGTTTTTGGCTGAGGTAATTGGGACGTCTTAGGAAAGGGGGAGGAAGGGAGGTTCAGGAGTAATTACTAACCGATGCCAGAAAAAAAGAACTATGAAGTGCTTAGCAACTTCGTGGGCCTGAACCCGGCTTTCCCAGCCATCTCTGCAGACTGTAATCTGTCCTTTCTTAGAAACAAGTGACCGGCTCCTACAGGATGGGGGATGGTGGCGTAGGATGGGGCGCAGTGGGGGGATGAAATCCCAGTTCTGCCCCATACAGACCTCGCACTATTGAACTTCAGGTCAATTTCTATCAAATGCAGTAAAACGCCTACCTCCTGGGATCGTGTAAAGGACCAGTTAAGAGACAGTGGTCCCAAAGTGCTTTGTCGGCTGCAAAATACTTGAGGAAGATAAAATCTGCTTCAGCCAAATATGATGACACACGCCTGTAACCCCAGTACTTGGGAGACTGAGACAGGAGGATCCAGGTTCACAGCCAGCCTCAGCTACTTAGTGAGGTCTCTGCAACTTAGTGAGACCCTGTTTCAAAATAAAGAATAAAAAATAGGGCTGGGGGTGTACCTTGGAGGTAGAATGCCCCTGGGTTCAATCCCCGGTACCGCAAAAAAATAAATAAGTAAGTAAGTAAATAAATAAATATAAAATAAAATAGGGCTGGGGGATGTAACTCAGAGATAGAATGTTCCTGGGTCGGTCTCCAAAGAACGAAGGGAGGGAGGGAGGGAGGGAGGGAGGGAGGGAGGAAGGAAGGAAGGAAGGAAGGACTGTTTCTTTAATTCAGTGGGTTTTTATTGAGCATCTATTTTTGCCCATCTCTGCTGTGCCACATCCACATGCCCTCAGGAAGGTGCTGCCTCCCCGTGAGCACCCACGGCCACCACAGCACATTGTCCACGGACATGGGAATCCATAGTCCAGGACCAGCAGAGTGTCCAGTGCGGGGGGGGGGGGGCGCTGCAGGGCAGGGTGAACCAGGGCCTGAGGAGGGGAAGGAGGGAGCCAGGAGCTCAGGGGTGGAGCAGCAGAGTTACCCTTGGCCCGGCTTTGTTCTCAAGTTTGGGATTTTTTTGTTTGTTTGTTTTGTTCTGGGGATTGACCCCAGGGGCATTCTACCTCTGAACTCCAACAGCCCTGTTTTATTTTTTATTTTGAAACAGGCTCTCACTACTTGCTGAGGCTGTCCTTGAACCTGCGATCCTTCTGTCTCAGCCTCCCAAGTACTGAGATTGCAGGCATGCGCCACCCCACCCGACTGGGGTTTTATTTTAACTGAGGTCCGTGGTCTCAGTGGCTACCCTCCGTCTGGCCCCTGGGACTGTGGAGGAGCCCGTCCCCACGTCCCCAGCTCTTCCTGTCTGCTGCTGCTCCGAGGAAGAGGTGTGGGTCACACGTGCTCAGCCTCCGCTCGCCCGCAGGCTCCTCCCATGCCCCTTCTCACACATCCACATGCATACCTGCACACTCACACACGTACACTCACATTGCACACTCGTGGTCCCCTTCCCTGGGCACCATCCATCCTCCCTCCAGGCCCAAGGTGAGGAAGGGCTCTGCAACCCTGACAGGGCGGAGGACAGCAAGAAGACATGAAAGCCCAGCGCCCCATCAGGGTAACCTATGAGGGGAAGGGGACAGCCGCGGGGACGCGGGAGGAGCCCAATGCGGTGATCTGGCCTGGGAACCAGCTGCCCGCCACCCATCAGCACCTTGCTCTGGCCCCTGCAGCAGTTTAAAACCCGCTTTCTATTTGGAGAAATGGTCTTTCTGCTTTCATTTTCAAACTTCAAAGGTCACTTCTGAAATAAAGTTTTTCCAGCGAAATTCCAAAGGTTTTACACATGTGTGAGGGGAGGGGCTTGGCTGGTGGAGTGTGTGCGCTCTGCCCCTCGGCCCGCCGCGTCTGCACGGGCTCCGCCAGCTCCTCGCCACCCCCCGGCTCACCTCCACCCCCCACTCGAATTTTTGCCCACCTAGAGACTAGTGTGGCAAAACGGACTCCTTGTATTTTTTCAACTGGAAGGCATCTTTTTGTTTAGGTACTGTCCACAGCTCTCCAGCCACTCTCTCCGGCCACCAGGGGACCCGTGATGTCACAGAGCATGGTGCTGCAGTAGCCAGGCAGATGGGATGGAGGCCTCTTCTTGGCCAAAGGAAATTTCCTTAGAGTTAGGGATAAGTTAGCAGTAGCTAGGGATGTGGGCCTTGTTGGGTGTTTTGTTTTGTTTTGTTTTGTTTTGTTTTGTTTTGTGGTACTGGGGTTGGAACCCAGGGGCATTCTACCTCTGGCCTTCACCCCCAGCCTATTTTACATTTAATTTGGGAACAGGGTCTCACTAAGTTGCTGAGAGCCTCACTAAGTCACTGAGGCTGGCCTCAAACCTGTGATCCATCTGTCTCAGCCTCCCAAGTACAAGGATTACAGGCGTGTGCCACCATGCCTAGCGGCCTTGTTGTTTTTAACCCCTGCATGCCTTTAGCCCCATGAAGACCCAACTGACTAAATGCAATAAAAGTGACTTTTTGACATGCTTGTAAATCCCAGTACTTGGGCTGAGACAGGAAGATCACAGGTTCGAGGCCAGCCTCAGCAACATAGTGAGACCCTTGGCAACTTGGGGTGTAGCTCAGAGGCAGAATGCCCCTGGATTCAATCCCCAGTACCACAAAAAAGTGACTTTTTGAGCCTCAAATGTTCTATGTTGTAGTTTTGCTGTCATAGATAATTCTAAACAATAAAATTGGATAGATCAACTTGAACATTACTTCCTGAGACAGTAATTAAACCCTAACTGTTTCTGTAGGATACATCCTCAAAGTATTCCCAATCTCCAAACTTAATAATGACTCAGCCAGGCAAGGTGGTGTGTGCTTATAATCCCAACAACTCAGGAGACTGAGGCAGGAGGACGCCATGTTCAAGGCCAGTCTGGAAAAATTAGCAAGACCCTGTCTCAAAATAAAATGAAAAGGGTTGGAGATGTGGCTCAGAGGTAGAAGACGTGACAGGCCCTGGGTTGCATTCCCAGGACTGGGGGGGGGGGCTTTTTAGCACCCAGTTTCTCTCCCATAATGTAGCAGTGTAGAAGTGAGACGTTCTGGTGAACTTTTAGAACCAATGAGTCGATAAGTGAAAACTGATGTCATCTATAAAGTTATTTAAATAAATTTTCACTAACATAAATTCCTCTGCATATTACATCATTGTTAATAATAATTTTAACTGTGAGTTTTCTTTATATAAAAAAAAGGATCGGGCTTTTCAAACAAGCCGTCAGTGGACTTGGCCGGGGTTCTCGCCTTGTCCCTTCCTGCTCCCCACCCCAGGGTGCTCAAAGTGTTGGCTGAAGCCTGGCTGGGTCCTTAAGACTGCTACGGAGCCAGCCAAGCCGGGGAGGAAAAGGGCCAGCCGCTGTTGGGCCACCTTGAACTTGGAAGCTTCCTTCTGCCCGGGACAACAGGTCTGAGAAGGTAGAGGCCACGCAGCTCCATGCTGGGCGTTCAGCTTTTCTGGGTCACTAGGCTTCCCCAGCAGCACAGTCTGATGGGAACGCCTCTCTTCAACTTCAGTTTGTAAAACATAAAGGAAGCAGGCGAGGTGGCACATACCTGTAATCCCAGTACTTGGGAGGCTGACAGGAGGATCGCAGGTTCGAGGCCAGCCTCAGCAACTTAGCAAGGCTCTCAGCAACCTAGCAAGACCCTGTTTCAAAATAAAAAATAAAATTGGGCTAAGGGTATAGCTCAGAGGTAGGATGATGCTGGGTTCAATCCCCAGTACCAAAAAATAAAGGGAAATAAAAGACTTTTTAAAATTCTGAAGCCACCTTCTTCTCGGAGGTGCTCATCCAGGTCCCAGAGCTTTCTCCTGAACTGCCCTGGGAATGCTGTATTTCCTGCGTATGTCTGTGCACCAGGAGTAACCAGCTCTGCAGCGCTCACTGAAGTCTGTCTCTCCCGGGATGAGCAGTTCCCAAGGCCAGAGCCCTTGCACCTCGCGCTCGCAAATCCATTTTCTTGCATTTTCTGTTTCCTTTGCGTATCGAGTGGGCTGCAGGCTCCTCCTAGAGTGAAGCCAAGCGCCCATCCACATTCCAGTCCTTCACCACCCCAGACCCCCTTCTCACCACCCAGCGAAGTCCCTCCTTCTTAAGCCTTTGGGATCTCCTCCTCTTCTATCACCAGCACTAGCAGCTGGCTCTTTGGTGGAATCGATCTTTTAAAAGAAGGAAACAAACTCTCTTACTTCAAGAGTAAGAGAGTTTTTGAACTAGGTGTGGTGGCGCATGCTTGTAATCCCAGTACTTGGGAGGCTGAGACAGGGGGATCCAGGTTTGTGGCCAGCCTCAGCTACTTAGTGAGGCCCTCCGCAAGTTAGCAAGACCCTGTTTCAAAATAAAGAATGAGAAATAGGGCTGGAGGTGTAGCTCGGAGGTAAAATGCCCCTGGGTTCAATCCCCAGTACCTCAAAAAAAAAAAAAAAGTTATTGCTTTTGCAGAAGAAAAGTAGGGAGTCTCCCGGCTGGGCTGAAATTCCAGTGCTGAGTGTCTGACGGGCTTGTTTGCTGGCCGAGCACCCCACGTAGGCCCATGCACCCTCACAGAGCCCCAGTGTGCCTTTGCAAAATAACAGACAATCTCATGTCATGACCTTCCGATTGCCGTCAGTGGAACATTCCACCACAAAGGTTAGCATCTCAGACACCGAGAGGAGGTGAATTTCAGGTGTAAGGACGCAGCCCCTCCACCTTTGGTCACACCTCATGAAACCGAGGCTTCGTGGAAATACAGACGGGTCTCATTTACCAGGGGAGAAAAGGTATGTGCGTGGGGCGGCGCTCCCCCGTCTCTTGGCCATTCAGGATTTTACAGGCAGAACATTTAAAGCACCTTGTGATTTTACCACTGAAAACACACACAAAAAAATCACGGTCTGGTGCTTCCCGCCACCTTCAGGGCAGCTCTGGGCAGCTCCCTCGGTGGGCTCTGCGCCCCCTGCCCCGCCAATTCCTTCCTCCACACTGGCCTCTGACTTTAGGTTTCTTCTTAGAGAGCATTGGGCTTTGGGATTCACGAGATGTTCTCCCTCCCTTGGGGCGTTAAAGAACATATTTTAAGCGCAGGCTCCTGTTTCCCATGGGGCCCAGTGTCTCCTCATGGCGTCTCTGTGGTATCTCCCCCGTGGCATCTCCCCCGTGGCGTCTCCCTGTGGCATCTCCCCCGTGGCATCTCCCCGTGGCGTCTCCCCGTGGCATCTCCCTGTGGCATCTCCCTGTGGTGTCTCCCCATGGCGTCTCCCTGTGGCTGCCGAGTACCTGCCATCTCCTGAGTTGCCGCGTAGCTCTGGAAGCCTCATGGTGGGAAATCGCCTGTGTATGTCTTTTTACGCCACTAGGTTCTCTGGAAATGTGTCCTTTCTTTCTCTGTTCTAACCTAAAGGTCCCTTTAAGAAATTCAGGGCATATTTTCAAGTGGCTGGAAGTGATTACTCACAGAAGCACAGAAACATTTAAGAAGGAAACTCTCTTAAGAATCCAGCCCAAGTTAGAAATATCATGTTCCTTAACTTCAAACTATGAAGAGTTCAGTTGAGTTGCTGGGGGGGAGGGGGGGCTTTTGTCTGGATTCCAGAAAAGACAGTCATAAGGTGTGTCTGCATTTAGTATCTTTTTTTTTTCTTACCACTAAAATTAAAAGCTATAGAAACCCTGAGAATCCTGAAAACCCACCACGGAAATGGAGACAGACTGGGACCCTTTTTGGGGTCTTGTCACACTGCAAGTTTCAGAGGCTCAGTGTGCAAAAGGTCTGGACCCAAGAGAACTATGGGCTGGCTACACGATAAGTGTTTAGATAAGCAGTTAGTACCTGGTGATACTGGGGCACTGGTATTTCTTGCCATCTTGCTTTAAATTATTTAGAGGTGTCAGGAGCCTGGCCTCCTGAGCTGGACTGCTGAGTGACCAGGGCTGGCCTTCCACAGCCATAAAACAAGCTGGTCCTCTTGCCTCCTGGGGTCGTGGTGCATGGAGAGGGCCTGGCACGAAGTCCAGCTGTGATGGTGGACAGGACTGTCTGCCCCATCGCGGCCAGCCCTCATAGATAATGGAGAGCCGGAACTGCACTGGGAGCCCCTCACCCAAGCACACGCAGCTCCCAGCCCAATGGGGAGTGAGGCTGTGTTCACCACGCAGGGGCCAGCGCTCACTGCCGGAGGCGACTTTGCTGTCACCTCGCTGGACATCTCTGGGCAGGTCATGGCCGCTCAGCCTCAGTATCTCCATCTGCAAAAGGAAGCCATTCCACAAAACAAGCCACCCAGCCGGCCTCTGGGTGGGACCTGTCCGCCGGCTATGATGTGTGTATCCTCAGGATTCTAATGCCCGTTTGCACTATGTGGGCATGTTCGTGGGTACGCCCGTACCTGCCCCCACACACTCTACTTTTGTGGCCCTTGCCAGCTATTGTCGTAGTGTCTACTTGGACTCCCCTTGTCACTAGATCCCCTTCTACTATACGGAATGTGGAGCCAGACGTAGCCAAGCAGCTAATGTCTTGGCTGGCGGGCTGGGTTTGGACCACAGCACATTCGGGAGATCGGTGCTGGGTGCGGAGCAGGTTCCAGAGAGACCTCTGGGAAGAACGAAGAGGCACTGCTGGAGGAGAGAATCCAGCACTCTGGCCTCAACCCAGGCGCTACCTCTGCAGCCACGAGCTCTTGGGCGGGTTACTAACTTCTCTGGTGCCTAGGTATAGTGGGTAAAATTGGAGTAATATTGATAATGCATATACATGCATGCATGTGTACATACCTTGCGCGGTTATTGAGAATTATATCAGTCAAGACAGCTGGGCGTGGTGGTGCACACCTGTAATCACTGTACTTGGGAGGCTGAGACAGGAGGATGGTATGTTTGAGGCCAGCCTCAGCAATTTAGCAAGACCCTGTTTTTTTAAAGAAAATCACTCAGGACAGAGAAAGCACCTAGATACTGGCCTGGCATCAGCCACCACTGCCCTCTTTGGGAGTTAAAACACTGGTGACAGGTCCCTGTTGCTCCCAGGCCCCCTGTCTGGACATCCAAGTGCGTGGTAGGTTCGTGGGGAATGGAAAACAGAAGCAGGAAGCCTGTGAGGGAAGCCAAGTACGCCCTTCCTCTTTACCCAGGAGGCCAGGACAGCACCTGCTTCCTGTCCCCCTGCTAACTGTCGTCCCCGTGCAGACCTGCCCAGATATCACTGCAGCCCCACGACTCCTAAGGCCGGTACCGCTGGCTCCACCCAGATTGGCCGGCTGTGTCTGTTGTCTTTGAATCCCACCGCTGGGGAGTAGCATGCATCGATTCCCAAGTTTGCAATTAAAGCAATCGAGAAACAATTTCCCCTCTATAAGAAGGAGGAAAAAAAGAAGTAGAGCTTAAGAGGAAGTCTCTCTTAAGCAGATGTTCCGCTGTGAGCCATGCAGAAATATTATTTTATCATCAGCCCAGCACGGCGGTCTCCAGACTTGAAAGAGACTAAGGAAAGAGCTTTTCTACTACCCCAGCGTTTTTTAGCTCCTAATATCATTTCACATTTAAAGGTGACAGCAATATCTTTAACGCTCTTCTATTGGATTAATAACGTTTAATGTTCAAAGCAATAAAGCGAAATGTTTTCGTGCGGGTGCTTTATATCACTCGTGGAAAAATTCAAGTCCCGAGAAAAGGAAAGACCACATACACCACGTAATGGGTGTGAGAGCCATAAACCCGAGGGGAGGCTGGGCGTGGGGCGGTGGCTGGCTGGCTGGCTGGCTGTGCGGGCTGTGGCGCCAGGAGGGGTCCGCGCTCCTGGCGCTGAGCACGGCGCCCTCGCCCACTCCCCCACCATCCATCTCCACCCAGCAGTGGAATATGACAATGTTAGCATTTTTCATTTCCCTGACGCTACCATTAATAACGCAATGATCCAAAAGGGGCTTTGCTGAGTCGGTTCTTTATGTGCCCATCACTCACGACGAGATAATTTCACACAGGATCGTTTTAAAATTAAATGACGATAAAAACGCTCTGCTGTTCTGTGTTCACCAGTTCATGGAAGTCTATCAAGTCATTAATGTGTCATGACAAACCGCTCGATGGATACAAGAGTAATTAATTATTTGAATAAATAACAAGTTGAACTTGGGGCTCTGAACCACAGTGACACACGCATCCCATTAAGGGCGTCTTGGAAACCTCTTCGGGGCACTAGGTGCGAAGAGTTAAAACGCAGGCCAGGACACTGGAAGTGATGAAAGCCAATTTTGTAAACACAGGGTGATATTTTACCGGGAGAAAGCCAAAGTGTCGCACCACCGCGCCCACCTGGAGCTCGGCGTCCAAAGTTCTCCGGCAGCGGCCATTACGAGATACCGCTTGATCGGTGATGATTTCAGAGAACAATTATACAGATTTTCATAATCACCATTAATCTCTGCATATTTTTCAAGATAATTACGGCAATTATTACTTAGATTTCTCCTTTATATGCCCGTTGTAGAAAGGAACAAGTGCTTATTATACTGGATAGTTCAAAGAACCTTGGATTAAAATTCTTTGTCATCTCTGCTCATTATTTCAACTCCTGTTGCCTCTGAAAGTTCATCAGCCCTGGAAATTAGAATACTCCTCGCAGGCTCTATTATTAAGTCTCAAGGCTGAGCTCAGACCGCCGGCTAGAGGGCCTGGCTGAATTGTTCACTCGTGGGACTGCTGCGTTCCCTTGGAATTACTGTCAGGTGGCAGGAGATGTACATGACAGGTACAGTCAGAGATGGATGGCAGCCTCACACCTATTTTCCCTGAAAGAACTACAAAATTGAACTAACAACCAATATTTAGAGGATACGTTTTTTTTTTTCGTGGCATGCCCTTTAAAGGTTAATATTAAATCTGAAATCGGGGTAATTTGCGGCATTGTATTTCATAGACAGGCAACCGGATAGAAGGCAGCGCGTTCTCTGGTATTTCCAAATCAAAGCGGGTGTCACTTCAGTCACCAGTTCTGTCTCCAGCTGCTCTTTCATCCCCTGTCACCGCGACCCAGAAAGCCCGTGCTGTGGAGCCAGCATGGGGAAGGCGGGCTGCGGTTTGTACAACTTCTACGAGAAGCCCTTTCCCATGGTGAGGTTTTTGGGAAATTGTGCTGGTTGGACACGCATCTCTGTGTAAGTGTGACGCCTGTCCCTTTGCCCCCCAGCCATGGGCGTTGACGCTCAGGTTTCCCATCCTTTCACGTATACACCATGGGGACTGTCAGCAGTATCCACCATGAGCAGGTGCCACACACCTGTCTACACCAGGGGTAGGACGGCAGGGTGTCAGGGGTTGAACTGGGAGGTCAGTGTGTAAGCTTCCTATAAAGTGGGGAAAATATAAGGCATAGAAATGCCTTTTTCCTTCTCAAATTAAGTAAATTTTACATGATTTGAATGCACTCAAGTAAGTACAGTCCTACATGAGGTGTAAGTTGGGCGGGTCCCTCTTTACGTGGTGCAGGCCTGTCTGTCACTGCGGCTGGTTTCTTGGAAGCACCAAGGGCGGCAGGGAGGCCGCGGCCTTGGTCCCCAGGCGGCTCAAGGCTCACCTCCAGTCCTCTGCTCCCTCAGGACCCCGAGGAGGGAGCCCAGGTCCTGGGAACTGCATCCCACTAGTGAGAGTCAGAAGACCTCTGCACTTTGGTATCAAAATATCACATTTTGGACTTTTTTTTAACCTGTAGGCAATCTCTTTTCAAATACTAAGTAAAATATATGATGAGACTATGCCTTTCCAGTTTGTGCAAACTCAGGCCTACCCCCTTATTACTAAAGCACTTGAGCAGATAAGTAATTAAATCACAGAATCAGCCGGGCGTGGTGGTGCACACCCGACTATAATCCCAGTACTTGGGAGGCTGAGACAGGAGGATCACAGGTTCACAGCCAGCCTCAGCAACTTAGCAATGCCCTTCACAACCTAGTGAGACCCTGTTTCAAACTAATAAAAATAAATAAATAAATAAATAAATAAATAAATAAATAAAACAGGGCTGGGAAGGTTACCCAGAGGTAGAATTCCCCTGGGTTCAATCCCCAGTACCACCAAAAAAAGAAAAATCATAGAATCAGAGTAAAAAGAATGGGATCGTCCCTTTGTCACGGGATCCTAAAGACTTCCCATTACAAATGGAGCTTTCGTCTGAACGGAGGACTTCCATGCAGCGTCCCCATAGCTCCATGGACAGGTCACCCCACGGTGCTGGTCATCAGGACACTGGTAGATGAGTCTGGCAGCCCACTGAGCCCGATGAGCAGCAGCTTGGGGCACAGTCCAGAGGGGCGCCTTTTCCACGGGTCCCAGGGGTCCACAAGCGGGTCCCCAGACCGAGCACCCCAGAGAGAGGTGCACATGACACACCACTGCCCAGCTCGAGGAAATAGGGACTGGGTTGAGGGCTGGATCCTACAATACAGGGAGCTGGGTGTGGGGGCAGCTGGGGTACAAAGCTAGGTTGGGGTCTCCTGCCAGGGCCTGGGCTGTGCCATTTGGACGTTACCCCAGAGCTTTAGGAAAGAGTTTCCATCATTAAGTACAGGCAAGGCACAATGGGGTGTGCGTAGAGAGGGACTGAGGAGGCTGGGGTAGGCAGGTTTGTCTAGGCGACGAAGGGGTCCCCTGGAAGAAGACACTGCCGTGACACCCCCAACATCCCTTCAGTCCACAGAGCGTACACTTCCACCCTCCTGATTAGATTTCCTCTGCTCCCATCTTTAGGTACCACTTCTTCATATCACTAGGAAGGTGTTCATGGGGGGGGGGGGGGTCTTAGAAGTCCACTGCGTCTGCCCAACGCTGCACTTACCAGCTTTGTGGCCCTTGTCAGGGCCACAACGTCCCTTCCCTCTGAGCTTCTGGTCCCTTCCTGGCCACAGGCTGTCATGAGGTTCAGATGAGTGTCTGCAGGTCCCCCGACATCCTCTCCTTCCCCTGGACAGACCTTCCCTGGTGCTGAGCTCTGGAGTGGGAGCACCGATGGGCCTCAGATACCCGAAGAGGCTGAGACACTGTCCCATCTGCCCTTTGGTTCTAGGGGAGGGACAGAAGGGGACCTGGCCAAGGACCTGCTGTTACCTTCATATGCTGTTCTTGAGGATTACAGAAATCAGCTGTCACTGTGATGGGCCAACTTGGTGGACTTTGTAAAATGTGTCCTCTGGGTTCTCCGTGCACCAGGATATATTTAATCCTCATGGTGTCCCTGGCCATTGTGAGACTAAAGAATATCAGAGCTGGCTGGGCGTGGTGGCACACACCTATAATCCCAGTACTCGGGAGGCTGAGACAGGAGGACCACGGATTTGAGGACAGCCTCAGCAACTTAGCGAGACCCTCAGCGTTTTAGTGAGACCCTGTCTCAAAAACAAATTTTTTTTTTAAGGGCTGGGGATATAGGTCAGAGGTAGAATAACCCTGAGTTCAATCTCCAGTACCAACCAGAAATATATATATATTATCGGAGCTGAATCTTCAACCTCATCCAGCCCAGGACTTTGCAAACCTAGTTACATTTGAATTACCTGGGAGCTTTGAAAAATACTGATCCCTGGAGCCCACCCCTCAGACCACTTAAATCCAAACCCTGGTGGGAGTGTGGCAGCCAGCAGGAATCCTGTAAAACTCACCAGATGAGCACCAGGATGACAGTCACCCATGTAGCCCAACGCTTTTGCTCACGATGGGGACACTGAGATGACTGGCCCTGCACATGAGCCCCCGACTCCAAGGCTACTCCTCTTCTTGCTATTCATCCAATAGTTATGCGCCTGTTCAATACTAGGCACTGTCTTCGGAGCTGGGGACACAGATGTCACAGACTTCTAAATGTACAGTAGCCTCCAGATTGGTGGGGACTAGGATGGGGGGCACACTGAGGATGCGCCTTCCAGCAGCTGGTCAAGAAAGGCTTCTCTGGGCTTTTGTACTGCGTCACGTGGTGATAATCACAGCGAACACTTTGGATGTTCATTTTGCATGCATTCTTTCTGAATCCTTGCGTCTCCCCTAGAATAGTCAGCCCCACTGACAGAGGCTGCCATGATCAGTGACATAGAGGCTGCCATGACTAAGTGACATAAAGAAAACTGGAAAAGTCTGTCTCAGCGGTGCTGCCCCTCCACCAGTTTTTGTTTGTTTGTTTGTTTGTTTTTAATTTTTGCTGCACAACAAACCAGGGCTTAGAACAGCCAACATTTATAATTTCCCATGGTTCTGTGGGCCAGTGGGTCATTATTCTGGTCTGGCCCAGTCCGACTGAACCGGATGGTCAGGGATGGCCTCGTCCACGCCTGTGACTGTTGACAGGCTGGTTGGTGTGGGCAGACTGTAGCCAAGACCATGGGTCTCTGCGCCACGTGGTGACACATCCTCCAGCAGGCTGCTGTGGGCTTCGTGTGGCCCAGCACCCAGCGCAGGGGACAGCAGGCCTATGTGCACGAGCACCTTTAGGTCTCCTCCAGCGTCACATGTGCTAAATCCCATTAGGCAAAGCAAGTCACGTGGCCAGGCCCAGCTTCAAGGGGCCGAGAACTGAATCGCACTTCTTGGTGGGAGAAGAGACAAAGTCAGACTGCAAAGGCGAGTGCACACAGGGATCGGAGGGACCTGTGTCTGTTTTTGGCACCACGACCCGCACCCAAAGAAGTCTCCGGTCCTGACAACGGTGTTTCTTCTAGCCAGTGCCAGACAGTCCTTATGAAGAAGAGAGCGGCGTGTTCTTTACTTAATCTACTACAGAGCACTTTCCATGGTGCCCCAGAGACAGATACTTTAAGGAAATGTAGTGTTTGAGATAATTCTTATTAAAAATTGGATGTCGGCCTGGGGTAAACACATAATCTTGTGTAAATACGTGTACATGTGTGTGTGTATATATGTATGTATGTATGTATATATGTGTGTATATGTGTACACACATGTGTATGTTGTATGCATGTGTATATACATGCACGTGTGTGTGTATGTATATATGCCACTGACGTTTGTGGGCAATCCGATTTGATTGAAATAGTTTTAACTTACCCTCACCTTTTCGGGGACTGTCAGGAGTAGGATGTGAGGCTCCCCTGGGCACGAGTCCCGTCTTACCCTTCCGCTTCTCATACTCTCTATGACATCCCTCAGCTTGGACTGGCTCGCTGTTTCCTCCTGTGCGTTGTGCAGGGACAGCACTGAAGTGCACCGCGCTTTCCCGGTGCATGGTGTCAAGACCCCGTGGTGTTGGGACAACAGTATTGGTGAGTTAGCTCAGGTCCCCTTGTTAAGGAGATGTTTGTCGGGTTCCTTCACTATAAAGTTCGTGGTTTCCCCCCCATTTGTAATATGTGATTTGTGGTAAGTACTTTAGGACCACATGAACAACTTGTTCCTTATTAAACGTTCACCCACCAACTTGAGCATCCATTGATTCTTGCCACTCCATCGTTCCTTTAATAGTTAGTGGGCGGCATTTGATTGTAAGGAGGAGCTTTCCCTCGTCCCGGCTTATTCATTGACTCGTTTGTACCGGTGTGGACGAGTGGGTTCTTATTCATTGTTATCCTTATTCATTTAGATGCTCAAATTGCACCATGTTCAGCCAGTGGCTCCTTCACTCCATGTCCTGCTATGTCGGCGTGATTCTTTGAGGATGTCTTTACTTTCTAGCGCAGGAAGATGTTCCAGACTGTTCTTTCCCTGCTAGCCCTGAATGAGCCATTTCTCCAAAAAGTCCCTGTTTGTTTTAGAAGGGGATCCTAGAACCCAAAATCTGGGCTCCAGGTGTTCTCATTGTTCCTGAAGTATCACTGGTTCTATGCCCTCAACCAAAACATGTAAGTGTGTGCTTGTGTATGTATACATGCAAATGTCTGTGCGCATGTGTGTCCCATACCTGTAGATATCCGTGCAGCTACCTACATCTGCATATGAAAGCCAGGTGTGACTGACACCTCTGGTTTTGATCCAGCCTCACAGAGCACATCCTGACCTTCTTCCCATTATCTTTGCCGCATTCTCTCCCTGAACTTGCGCGTTAAATGCCACCAGTCCTCAGCTCCGTCCCGGCGCTGCCTCTCTCGTCACCATGTTTTCTTCCAGATTGTGTTGTTGTCTCTCCTGGCCTCAGTTACCACCAGGCCGCGACTCCCCGTCTCCCTGGCCCCTTCTGTGTCTCCGTCCAGGCCAGCCTTTCCGGCCAGTTTTGACGCTCCGCCCAGCCTTGGCCAGTTTTCTGCCCTCGGGTATCTCACAAGCCTCTCAGACCCAGCACGTGCAAGATGGGGACCCCCGCTCACCCTTGCTGCCTCCCTGCTCATCCCACCACAGTCCCAGGCACCCCATTCTCCCAGAATCACCCTTGATTCCTCCTGGCCTCTGTAGTGGGGGGCCTAGTCTCTTGATTCTGACTGTCCCTCAGGCGTGTCCCCTCTCCATTTCCACTGCAGGGTCCTCGTCCCCGCCACCTGCCTCCTCTCCTGAGTTACTGGCAGGTCCTCCTCCCACTGCTCTGCTCAGCCTCGCGCCCCCAATCCGTGTTCCCCTCCACAGCAAGGGGGTCTCCCTAAAATATGAATCTGACCGTGTCTCTCTCCAGCCCACAAGCCCTTCGTGACTTCCCAGGGGCCACTTTGTGATGGTTGAGGGTCTCTGGGAGCCGACCCTTGGTCTCTGCACTCTATTTCCACGTAACTGTAACTGAGACAGAGATAGAGCTGTAAGTACTGACATGGGAGGCTGACAGGGAAGTGAAAAATAAATTGCAAAACAGTGACGCTATGATGCTATTTTTATTAAAAACAAACACATACAAAATTCTGTATTTCTCTACACATGCAAACACATATGTAAATGCATTAAAAATGGATTGGAAGGAGCCCGAGGATCATGCACACACCACTGCCGGGGCTTACCCCGAGGAGGGCGCTGGGGTTAAGGGGTCTGGACTTACGGGGTGCTTTAACCTAGCTGCTCTATGGGAATGATTTATTTAGAAACTATATTCATGAATTGAGGTGTTAAAAAACATACAGCTTAAAAATATACAAGTTGGTTTCCAGAAGGGGGAAAGGTGCCCAGGCAGAGGAAGTGGGTCTCCCTTGCCTGCAGGCTGGGGAGTCTGTGATCAGCAGTCTGATCTCAGCCCACGGGGTGACCCGTCCACGGCCACGCGACAGTGGCGGGCTTGAACTGCTGATCGTAGGACACGCCTGCCATCCTGAGGATGCGGCCGTTCCCATGGTTCCTGGGCCTCCAGGTTCTGCTGTTGATTCTGCATGTGCAAAGCCCCTGGGGTTGTTCTCAAGCACGCCAGGGCGTTTGTATGTGCTCCCTGTGCCAACAGGTAAGACAGCAGCTGCTCGGCCACCAGGAAGCCTGTTACTCAGGGGAGGCGCCCCTCGTTGAATTTCATCTCTACCTCGAGCAAAATGCAGTTGGTCTGCCCAAGCCATTAAATATTGATAAAGTTAAAACACCCTTTTTCAGAGGAGCGGGATGGCCAGGCGTGGTGGCGCATGCTTGTAATCCCAGTACTTTGGGAGGCGGAGACTGGAGGATCCGGGTTCGCAGCCAGCCTCAGCCCTCTCTCTCTCTCTCTCTCTCTCTCTTTCCTTAGTGAGGCTCTCCGCAACTTCGTGAGACCCGGTTTCAAAATAAAGTATGAAAAATAGGGCCGGGGGTGTAGCACGGAGGTAGAACGCCCCTGGGTTCAATCCCCGGAACCACAAAAAAAAAAAAAAAAACAGAGGAGCGGGATGTTCTTGTGGGCTGGTCGTGTATTTCTAGTTTCTCCTGCATGTGGCGTGTGGTCTTCCCATCCTCCCTGCTCCCGTGGCTCCCAGAGGCCCTCCTGCACCTGCCCCAGGTGTCCGCCACAGAGCCTGGGGGTGGGGACTCGGGGCCCGGGCTCCTGGGGGAACTGGGGATGTGGAGAGATGAAGTTTCCCACGATGGAGGTGACACTGACTGTCCTGCCTCTGTGTAGAGATGGGGTCTCGGGTGGATGAGTGCGTGTGAGTATAATCCCGCTTGCTCGTGCCAAATAGAAGCTCTGGGAACGTTGTTGGTGATGGGAAGACACTTTTGTTTTATTAACCTCCTGATTCCCTGTGGGCAGTTTTCTTCATTTTATTTGGGGGTTCTTTTCTGGGGAGCATCAAGCAGCGCGCACTCAACCGGGGCCTTGCTTCTGGGTCAAGCTTTGTCATCAGAGATGACAGGTGCCAGGTAGGGCCGCGGCACGGACCCGGTGAGCCACTCCTTGGCTAGTATTGCTTCCACGCCCCCAGAAGCCATTGCACCGGGCCTCAGAGCTCGCGGCTCACATAATTTAATATGGCTGCACTTAGGGTAGTGTGTCAAAGCAGGTAGAAAAGGGTCAACCATGGAAGGGCATTCTCTCTGTGGGGCCATACTAAAAATAACGATGCCTAAGTTACTGAGCGGCAGGCTGTGCCTGGGGCTTTTGTGTTTCTGTCTCATTGAGACTTGAGAGTCACCAGGTATGATTTCCTTTCTTCTAAAGCTGAGGAAGGAAAGGCTCAGAGAGAGAATCTGGTGAATCCGTGACTAGCACGGCTGGTCAGAGGTGGGCTCGGATCAGAACGCATTCCCTGAGGGAACAGCCGGCTGCTTTGTATATAAGAATCAGGCATGGTGGCCCACTCCTGTAATCCCAGTACTAGGGAGGCTGAGACAGGAGGATCACAGGTTCAATACCAGCCTCAGCAACTTAGCAGACCCTGTTTCCAAAGAAAAAAAATAAAAAGGGCTGGGGGTGTAGTTGAGAGGTAGAATGGCCCTGGGTTCAATCCCCAGTACCACACACACAAAAATAAAAAAATAAACTTAGGTGATCTGGGCATGGTAGCACTCGCTTATAATCCCAGTACTTGGGAGGCTGAGACAGGAGGATAACAGGTTCAAGGCCGGTCTCTGCAACTTAGTGAAGCTCTGTTTCAAAATTTAAAAAAATAAAAAGGGCTGGGGGTGGTGTAGCTAGGAGGTAGAATACCCCTGTACTGGGTTCAATCCCCAGTACAAGGAAGGAAAGGAGGGAGGTAAGGAGAGAGGAAGAGAGGGAGGGAGGGGGAGGGGGAGGGGAGGAGAAGATCCAGTGTTGGAGGGGCTGGAGGGTGAGCCGAGCTCCACCCTTGCACATTCTCTGTCTCATTCCCCCAACAGCGCCAGAGCCTGGGCATGATCATCCTCGGTGACAGATGAAAATCTGACTCGGAGGTTAAGTGACTTGCCCAAAGCCACACAGCTACAAGCGGTTGAGCCTGGCTCGGCGCCTCCTTCCTCCCCACGCCGCCGCCTCTCGTGCAGGGGGCTCGGGAGGCTCCGGCTGTGGGCTGATAAATCACTCCTTCTGGCTTATGAATAACATGGCAAAACAAATGACTTTGGGGATCTAGCAGGAAGTTGTTGGCCTTGTGTAAACTCAATTGGAATGTCACTGAGAGGACAGCTCTGGAGGCATCCACAAATACCTTCCAAGGAGTGTCCCCGACTGAAATCACAGGAAAGCGAGCAGGCTCCGTGTTTTGGTTTGCAAATGAGTCTTGAGAAATGGCCTTGAGAGCTCAAGTCGTTGGCATTTTTCCCATGAACGTGGGAAAGGACTTTGGAAACGCCACGGGAGAGGGGGAAGGAAGGGTTGGGGTTGCTGATTATTTACAGCTCGAGCCCCGAGCAGGTACGCAGAATTAAAGGCCCCCCGCCATTCCAACTGCATTTAATTTTAGCCCAAAAATGACTCCCTGCCAATAAGCCACGTGGCTCACCCTCACCTCTGCAAGTACTTTGGAGGTACTGTTACAGAGTCCTCTTAACACCGCGCGACAACTGTACGCAGGTAACGATCGAGGTGCGGGTAATGGAGTCCTACTGTAAATTTTACATTTTTACCACACGACTTTATGACTCCCTCTATCAAACATGTTGAAGTTAAACCCATGTGTTGATTGGAGTTTTTTTCTCATCCCTTCTGCTCCTGGAGATGTCAGCGAGGGAAGGGGTCGGCCACCCTGAGAGACTGGGTTTTCAAGGCTGGTGGGGTGGTCCTAGGTCCAGAGCCCTTGGGGGTTGGTCATGGTGGGCTTGTGCTGAGCCTGAAGAAGGCTGGTGGTGTGTGTTGGGGGTGGTGTTTAAGGGGAGAATCATGAGAGGGCTCTGGGGGATTGCCTTGGCAAGTAAAATTATAGTTCCCACAGGAAGGGAGGAGGCAGGAGCTGTAATCCCATCCTGTTGCCAGGCACAGTTCCTACAGATTCATGGCAGAGCTATCTGTGCGAGCAGGATCCAATTTTATGTCCAAACAAATGCAGCATGCAAATCGGTACTGCTTCCCCAAGAATAGCAAAGACAGGTATTCGGGTCAGCTGGCAAAAAAGAACACCGCCTCCCCCTTGCCCTTCTTTTAAAACAGGGGGTGTGTCTAATGCAGTAGCAGATTAGAGCTTTATTTGTTTAAACCTTGCAGAATCTGTAAGCATTCACCATCCTCTTGACTCGTAGTGCCTGATTGTAAAAAGAACAGTTGAATGAGCTCATTGTTTTCTGGGTTTTTTTCTTTAATGTATTTTACAAACACTTTGGTGACAGGCCTGACACGCTGATTTCCATGTCCCCGCACTTCAGTTTGGGATTACAGCATTAATAACAGAGTTCCATGCATAGTGCCATTTTTAAGCATGATCGTTATGATAAAGGGCATATACTTAATTACAGGCCTGCTTAATTACAGCTCTGTTGAAGCTCGTTTGTTTAGGAGAATGCTAATTGCGCTACGGAGCCCCCGGCACAGCCCTGCTTTCATCCGCTGGATGTCGCTCCGTGCCGACGATCAGCGTTTTCTTAAAACTGCCACCCAAAATAAAATTTTAAAAAATTAAAATTAAAATAAAATGGAAGAAGAAAAATAAAACAGAACAAGATACTAGCCTAGTACTGCAAGGAGACCTGCCCCTTACATGGCTTTCCATCCGAATGGAAACCACCGTTCCGGGCAGCCCTCCCTACATGCCGGGCGCTCGGGCTTCTCCTCTGTTGTCTAATTTCCCATCTCCTCAGCCTCACATCAGCCTGTTAATGTGAATCCCACTTTACAGACAGGGCAGCGAAGGCTCAGGGAGGTGAAGTGTCACACAGCCACCGTCTGGCAAGTTGAGATGCAAACTCCGGTCTGCAGAACATCCCTTCCCTCCACGGCCAGGCACCGGCACAAGCCAGGGTTTAGGTTTGGACCCCGGCTCTATCCCAGCTGCGAAACCCCTCCAAGCCCCGGCTCCCTGAACCCAGCTTGCAAATGGAGATGTGGCGGGCTGGGCATCTGATGCAAGTTCTCAGGACCCAGTGCCTGGCAGGACCCTGGGTTTCCTTTCCTAGTCCCTCTTTTGTAGAACTGGGCTAGGAGAGAATCTCTGTCACCTCCCAGGCATGGAGGAGCCTTTGCAATGTCAGCCTGGGGCCACAGGGCCTGGAGAAGGGGCTGGTGTGTGCCTGGCAGATGCCACCTTTGGCTATAGTGAGGAAGGACCAGGCTGCCCTGGCTTCTGGGCTGTGACTACAGCCGGTCAAGCAGCAGCGTCACCCCTAGTTCCTACTGACTGGCGGGCACCCTGCAGGTGCTCGCTGAGAGCTGTGGCCTCTCCGGGCGCTGTCACCAGGTCCGCAAACGGTGTCACCCTGTGGAGAGTCAATGAGAGACTGGCTGCTAGAACGGCCGTCGCAGCATCTCAGCGGGAGAAGAATAGTGAAGGAACCGTCCAGGCTCTGGCCGGGGAGAGAGGAAGGAAGGAAGGGAGCGTGCTCACCGTGAGAAGTCGGGACAGAGAGGATTTATGGACGGTCTCTGGGAACACATGAAAAATACGTGCCATTGATTTTAAGAATTATGCTTGGCAAGTCTCTGGATGTTTTTAAATATGGGAAGCCTGCCTGATGAAAGCAGAACTGGACGCTGTGGAATGAGAAGAGGGTCTAGGGGCCCCACAGGTCAGCTCTGCCCAGCACATGCAGGCCCTCCCTGGCTCTCCAACAGGGGGCCGTCTGCCTGGGCCCTGCCCAGCACGGCGCCCCTTCCCCAGGGAAGGCGAGGTCTCCCCGAGCCGCAGGTGACTTTCGAACCCTGACATGGTGCAGACGTCTGCTTGTGTTCCCCTTGACTCTCATCTGGATGGGAGCCCCTTCCCTGTGCCGGCACGGCGCTGGCCTCTGGGGGGCTGGCATCGTGAGCCGAAGCGGACAGGACCACGCCTTCCTGGCGCTCGGACGTGATGGCTGCCCCTCCTTTTCCTCGCGGGGTGGGCTTTGAGTCCCTCACCTTCCTGCCCCCTTCAAGGCTCCCGGGATGACCCAGTGAGAATGTGGCCCCAGGCGATCGGCTCCCGGATCCTGGTACCAGGTCTGTGGCACTATTCTCTTTGTGCCGCACCCCCTTTTTTAATAGTCAAATCACACTATTGACTTAGTCAACTACAACCAAGTCTTTCTTCCTTTCTCCTCCTGCCACTCCATCCGCATCTCTTCCACTCACCATCTGCTACAGGTGGGGTTTTTGGACCTAAACTACAAGACTTTATGTTGGCCTCTAGTCAACTCCATCTTCTGGGGTAGCCCAGGATCCCAATGTTTTGTGATCTTCATTCGATTCCACTCTGTTATCCAGCTTATAGACTCTTCCCAGGGCCCCACAGTGTCTTGGTTTAGGTAGCCAATGACACCAGGGACACCCGTCAGAGAGTTTGCTCAAGGTTAACATCGGTCTGGTAATCTGCTCTCAGAACCCAACTCAACCAGCTAAGGGTTCTTCCCGCCTTAACGTTTTCCAGCCATATTCACCCCCCTTGTCTACATGGATAACATGGGAAATTTTGTCAATGTTTTGCTAAAAATTCATGCGCTTTCAGCTTACTGTAAATTTTTTTTTTGCACTGGGGATTGAACCCAGAGGCATTCTACCTCTGAGCTATACCCCCAGCCATTTTATTTTATTTTATTTTATTTTATTTTATTTTATTTTATTTCATAACAGGGTCTCACTAAGTTGTTGAGACTGGCCTCCAACCTGCAATCCTTCTATCTCAGCCTCCCAAGTACTAGGATTACAGGTGCCATAATCTTTGATCTACTAGATATTTTAAATAAATGAAGCCAGGTGGTACACGCTTGTAATCCCAGTACTTTGGGAGGCAGAGACCAGAGGATCCGGGTTCGCGGCCAGCCTCAGCTCTCTCGCTCTCTCTTTCTCCCTGTCTCTGTCTCTCTGTCTCTCTGTCTCTCTGTCTCTCTCTCTCTCTCTCTCTCCTTAGTGAGACCCTCCGCAACTTCGTGAGACCCGGTTTCAAAATAAAGTATAAAAAATAGGGCCGGGGGCGTAGCGCGGAGGTAGAACGCCCCTGCGTTCAATCCCTGGTACCGTAAAAAGTAAATAAATAAATAAATAAATAAATAAATAAATAAATAAATAAATGAAATTTAATCGGCAAATCATTGGCTTTATTGCCAACACTGGCTGGCTCCTAGTGACTCTCACTTCTCTTGGTGAGAGCCTCCCATGCTGGTGAGAGCCCCCCATGATGGTGAGAGTCCTATGGATCCCACCAACTCAGCTTGCTTTCCTCTGAGTTTGTTCAAGTCCATTTTCTGGAAGACTAGGAGGGGAATCTTGACTGTGTCCTGTCCTTCTCTCATGAACTCATGATAGAGTGGTGTGGCCCAAGGTTCCCATCTCTGCTGTGGTACCAGACAGCTCCTCATGTCAGGATCGGGTCCAGGCAGTTCCTGTCGCCTCTGTCACGCCCCAGGCAGGAGTGCATCGGCTGTACCGTCCTGCAGCCACCCGCACACTGCCTCTCACTCCTCAGATGTGGGATCGCTCTTCCTCCTCTCGCCCAGCGAGCCGCCTCCAGTGTGTTCCACGATGGTATCACTGCCGGCCTTTGTGCCTTAAGCCTCCTGGGGAAGGTTTTCTGTGAAGAAGTTACCTTTGAGCCTGTCTGAGCACAGAGGTGTCCATAGGCAGACACTCGATGTGGGGCGACCCTCGGCCCAGCAGCTCCCCGTGGCTCCCCAGAACGCCTGGAGGGAGGACATGGGGAAGGGCTGCAGATGCCCCTCAGGGCCTGTGGGGGAGCGGGTCCCTTAGAAAATTGTGTGTGTGTGTGTGTGTGTGTGTGTGTGTGTGTGAGAGAGAGAGAGAGAGAGAGAGAGAGAGACATACACATATGTATACAATGCTCTTGCTATCCGTAGCCAAGTAGCCAAGTTTTACGCGTTAGGGCTGTGGGGTCACTACCTCCTACCTGTGTGGCCTTTGCAAGCTCCAACCCCTCCACCCCTCATAGCCTCTGCTTCCTGATCTGTAAAATTATCAGACATGTCCCAATCATGGCCTGCTGGACCTCTGTCGGCAGCATCGAAGGGGCCAGAAGTCAGAAGGACCACACACCGTGCAGGCTGAGGGTTGGCGCGCAGCCCGCGTAGGGCAGTGGGTGGCGGTAGCCAGCATGGCCTCTTCCCGGATATTGGGAAGGACTGGGTCCTGTCCCTCTGCGCAGGCCTGTGGCCTTTCACAGATCCTTGCTGACAGAATTATGTCAGCTGTCAATAAGCATGCATGCATAGGTGCTCAGATGCCACTGGTACCTTTGGACGCGTGATGTAGATTATTTGGGGCTCCCCATCCCCATCTGGGGAAGTGTCCCCCACACCCACTGGTCAGAGCTCAGCCCCACCTGGGCCGTTGATGGCAATTTGCAGAGCCGGCTGCAGTGGGGAAGACTGCGGCCTGCCATGGCTCTGTCCCCGCAGCCCCGCTCACTCGGGGGAGCAGCCCCCAGGAGAGGAGGAGACCGGAGCAGCAGCCAGGCCAGCCGGCTCTCTCCTCCAACTACTGAAGGGCCTTCATTTTCCCTTCTCTGGAATCAATTACGAGCGTAGCTTAAACTTGAGCCGTTTGGCTCATCTTGATGATCAGAGGATATGGTCCAGATTTCTTCCCCTTATTTTTTCTTTCCTTCCCTCCTGCTTTTCTTCTTTCCACTTCAGCGGCTCTTCTTCCCTGGATCTGAAGATTGTCCAACACTTAGATGACAGAGAAGTCCTAATTTCAGCCAAGTGTGGTGGCGCACGCTTGGAATCCCAGTACTTGGGAGGCTGAGACTGGAGGATCCGGGTTCACGGCCAGCCTCGGCTACTTAGTGAAGCCTTCTGCAACTTAGTGAGACCCTGTTTCAAAATAAAGAATAAAAAAAATAGGGCCGGGGGTGTAGCTCAGAGGTAGAATGCCCCTGGGTTCAATCCCCAGTACCGCAAAAAAAAAAGTCCTAATTTCAGAAGAGCGGGGTCTGGGGTTCATTTCCCAGGGCACCTGCTCACCAACATGAGGCTTCTTTTCTGCGCCCTGCACTCCTTCCTAAATCACAGTTCCCCACAGCACCACGGCCTCCGGGCGAGGCCCCCGCCCGCCAGGCTGCACCGGCCTCGGCTCCTACGACTCTGCTCGGTCCTGATGGAGAAGCCGGATCCCGTCTCAGCAGCCACTCAGCTGCAGGGCTTCTCTCTGTGAGGGCCTGCGTCACACCCTGTCACGTGTGGCCTGTCCCTCCTCCATGGCACTGGCGTGGCAGCAGAGCCCTCCTCTCTAACATTGTGACGCACAGGGAGAAAGAGCTCGTGGAGGCCCGCGCTGGGTCGCCTTTCTCTCCGCCTGCCTTTGACAGCGATGACTGTGGACAGGGTGGATGGGGTATGGGGGTGGGGCTGTGGAAAAGGAACGGCACCTCTGGACCCCTGGGTCCCTCATTCATCGGGGTACCCATCCCCTGCCCTTTCCCTGGCATCCTGTAAAAATCAAGCAGACCGATGAGCCGCGAGTCAGCCTGAAGCCCTGGGACTGGGACTGAGGGTCACAGACAGTGACTGTGTGCCCTTCCCCACCCTCCTGGCCTGCTGAGCCCGCTCTGCCCGGCACTGGGTGGCACCTCATACTCTCCCTTCACTCACAAGCCCCGTCCCCACAGCTGGTGCGGCCTCCTTCATCATGTGCAGCCTCTGTTGCTGGGTCAGGACTCAAACCCAGTCTGTCCAACTCCAAAACTACTCCTCCCTGCACCTAGCTTGTCCTGTGAGCCCAGCAACCTGGGGCCCTGGCTCCGAGAGCGTCTAGTGAGCATGCTAGCGCCGCCCCTCCCCGGGTGTCACCTTCGTCCCACTGTCAGTCCACACTTATAAACTCCTGGCCCAGGCAGGACAGGGTTTCTAGACCAGCCCTCTGCTGCTCCCAGACCTCGTGTCCACACATCTGCCTGGTGTGCGGGGGAGCCAAGGAGTCTGTCTGCCCCTCATTTGGTTAGGGTCTCTGGAAGCCAGGGACCTGCTCTCCCCCCACACCTCCCATGAGTGTCACCTGACTCTCTGTGTTGACGTCTTAAGTTACCAAACATCGATGGTGACTTCTGTGGGCACTATGAGGTCTGGCCATGAGGTCATGCTAGAGGAGGACCGAGAACAAAGGAACAAAGAAAGAGAAATGTCCCCAACCATTGCCCTGCCCCGAGATGACCTGGCCACTAGCACACCAACCAGCAGCTTACATGACTACTCCTGTACCTCCTTCCTTGCCCCATAAAAAGCCCCGAGCCTGTAAGGAGGCGGCTTCTGACTCTCGTGGGCTCTCTCCCCGGTCAGACGCCTCCTTCCAGGTTTTATTCTTAAATAATGCCTGTTCCCTGCTGTCGGGCCATGTTTTCTTTGCCCCCATATACTCCAACAACCTCAGTGCCATTTTCTCTCCTTTCTTCTTTTGCAGCAATGGATGGCGTGCCTTTTATGATTTCAGAGAAGTTTTCGTGTGTTCCAGAAAGTGTAAGTCGTATGCACCCTTCCCTTCCCTTCCCTTCTGCCACCCCAGCCTGAAGTCCCCCATCTTGGTCTCCTTGCACACGGGCGTTCCGGGCACGCTCACGCTCCCTGCCCCGGGACCATTTCTACGTGCATGCATGTCCTCTCCCCCCAGGAAGCTGAACCCTGAGACCTGAAGACAGGGGCTCCTGAGAGCTGGGTCCTGGGCCCCCTTCAGCTAGCAGATACTTGGAAAGGGAAAGAAAAGCGCGGGCGGGGCTGGAGGAAGAGCGAGCGGGCCAGCAGAGGGGCTCACGCGCAGCTGAGCCCTTTCGTTTCAGATGTGATGGTAAATCCAGCGCAGTTCGCTGGTTGTCAAGTTTGTTTCCCAAGCGCAGTTTAGAAATTTTTGCTCCTTTTTATTTAACGACGATGATTTCCTGCAGCAAGGAGCCTGCTCCGCTTTCCTGTTGTAATTGCTGCAGGCTGTGCAAACTCTACTCTGATCTCGGAGGCCTCTGGAGAATGCAGGGCGCCTCTGGCTTCCGGTCCCCACTCACACCAGACCAGCGCTGCCACACAATACACATGAGCACACCGGGGCCTCAGAACCGGGGACGGAACCCAGGGGCACTCTACCTCCGAGCCACACCCCTGGTGCTTTTTAATTTTTATTTTGAAACAGGGTCTCACTAAGTTGCTGAGGGTCTCACTAAGTTGCTGAGGCTGGCAACCTCCTATCAGCCTTCCAAGTACTGGGATGGCAGGCCTGCACCACTGTGCCTGACGGCCCAAGCCCTCTTAGGTGATGGAATTGACTGAACGGGCTGACCAGGACCGGAAGCCAGAATCCAGGCCGAGAGAGGCACCTGCCATACGCAGGGCCCTGTGCTGGGCTGCAGACCGCAGGACCTGCCTGGCCCTCCCGTGACCCCGGGGCACAGCAGCCCTCTCTCAGAGTGCAGGCCTGGCCCACGCTGGCCAGGAGAACTTGTTTCTGGCTTTTATCCTTCCTGCAGAAGATTGCTTTGAGCAGCTATGAAATGCGAAGGCCCCGGTTTGGGCACTAGCTAAAGACCCCTTCACTGTTTTTCTTGGACCCAGCTTTAAACCACCCGGCTTGCGATTTGACCTGCTCTGTAGTTTCCATTTTCATGAAATATAATAGGCCTCCTCTGAACCCTTCTGGTAAGCAGCTTAATCTTGAAAAATGCTCCTGACGTGACATGCGGAGCTTGAGGAACTTCCGCTGGCTCCACTTGGCTGCGTTGCCATGGCGACGCTGGCGCCTCTCCCGCCCCGCTCCCTCGCTCCCTCGGCGAGGCGGCGGGCTGCCCTGCTCGCCAGCTCCAGTCGGGAAGTTTAGTGGAGTAGTTAGAGCCTAACGATGCAACAGCTGGACTGCTGCTGGACCCCGGCAGCGCGGCGGGCGCCCCGTCCTCGCCCCACGCAGGCTGGCAGCACCAACGGAGCCAAACTATGTCGTGGCTACTGGCAGAGCAGCCCGGGGCTCGGTGTCTGGTTCAGTGTCGCCGACTCAGCCAGTGCACGAGGCCACGGATGCCAACCAAGCCTGGTGCGCAGCACTTCCGAGCCCTTCTCTAGTTTAACCCCCAGCTGCCCAGCCCGTGCCACTTTTAACAGGCCAGGGAAGGATGAGGGAAGGATGAGGGCATTTAGCCTGCGCTGCATCATGAGAAGGCCGGACTCGAATCCGAGTCCCTGGACTCCAGAGCTGGCCTCTTGCTTCCAGCAGCTCGGGGAGTCCCTGTGGCCACTGCTGGGCTGCTGCAGGTCAGAACCGCAAAGGCCCTGGGGTTCCCTGGAGGACTCTCGGGTTCCACCTGCTCACCCCAGACTGCCAGCTGCGGGCCCAGACTCAGGAGGCTGGACCTGGTGCCCCCCTCAGAAACACAGAGGTAATGTGCCCCGAGGGGCTGGGACCAGGGGCCTCGGACAGGGTGCCTCTGCCTCGCAGTCCAGGCCTCCAGCTGACCCTCATCGCCTGGGTATCTGGTTTTTCATGCTGTCTGTTTAAAAGCCAGCATTTGCAAAGAGAGGTCCCCATCTTCCTGAAATTCTAGAAACCCCCAAAATGAAAATGAATATTATCGTTTTCACCACCAATTATTCATAAATGATCATTGATGGGCAGTTATTTTATTCACCTGGCATTTTCAAAGAACTGGAATTCCCCCAGCTCCTTCCCCGGGTCCCAGGGACTCCTGGAACTCTTTAGATCACAGCTGTCAGGGCAGCCCCCAGGGACGGCCTTGGGCACCTCCTGCCCCACAGCACCAGCAAGAAAGAAAGAGCAGATCTTCCCACGGTTCCTCTGCACGCGGGAAGAAAGAGGCCAAGTTGATCAGCCATAGTCTCCGTGTTCCAAGAGGCTGTGACCCTCCTGGATGCCATCGACAGGCGACCCAGCAGCCATCCTGAATCACAGGGGGCCCAGCTGACCGTCACCGCGCTCTTGGTCACCCCTCCCCGGACCCATGCTGATGACTTCAGAGTCACACCGCCGTGTCCCTTGAAAGGGGGTTAGGGCGGCGCCGGTTCCCATGGGCTGTCAGAGATTTCACGGCGATCATGCATAAAAGCAACTGTGAAGGAACATTTTCCAGCCAGTTAAAAGGTGACTTCATCTGTACTTTCAGATGCAGCCCTTTGATCTCTTGGGAATCACCATCAAATCTCTAGCAGAAATCGAAAAAGAGGTAAGTAAACTGTCCAGAGCGGGGGCGGGCGGGTCTGGGCTGTCCCTCACGCACCTGGGTCCCTGTGTCCCCACGAGGGGTCTGTTCCAGGAACGGCAGGTATGGGGTGCCCTTCTTAAAAAGAATCTTCACTCAAATTTATTTCTTAGAAAAAGTAGCTCACAGCTGGGCCCAGCAACACAGGCCTGTAATCCAGTACTTGTGAGGCTGAGACAAGAGGATTGTTGGTTCAAGGCCAGCCTCAGCAGTGTAGCAATGTAGCTAGACTTTCAAAATAAAAAGGGCTGGGGAGGTAGAATGCCCAACAACAACAAAAAAGTAACTCTGTGTGTGCACGTTTTACTGGGGATTGTACACAGAGGCATTCTATTTCTGGGCTACATCCCTAGCCCTATTTTATTCTTTTTTTTTTTTTTTTTTTTTGCAGTACCGGGGATTGAACCCAGGGGCGTTCTACCTCCACGCTACGCCCCCGGCCCTATTTTTTTATACTTTATTTTGAAACCGGGTCTCACGAAGTTGCGGAGGGCCTCACTAAGTAGAGAGAGAGAGAGAGAGAGACAGAGAGAGAGAGAGCTGAGGCTGGCCGCGAACCCGGATCCTCCGGTCTCCGCCTCCCAAAGTACTGGGATTACAAGCATGCGCCACCACGCCCGGCTTTATTCTTTATTTTGAAAACAGGTCTCACTAAGTTGCCAAGGCTGGCCTCCAACTTGCAATCTTCCTGTCTCAGCCTTCCAAGTACTGAGATTACAGGTATACACCACCATGCCTGGCTGGAAAAACTAACTTACTTTTAATGTATTTATTACCCCAGTGGAGTATGACCAGCATCTTATCTTCCTTCTCAAAGTCAGAAGGTTTTAAGTAACAGACGGAGCTATGGATTCCACTTCATTGTTTAAAATATGCCTCAGCTCAGGAAAGGTAGAGGTTGGGGACAGGCACGGAGTTGACTTTGCTTTCTCCCTCTGTTTTATTATTTGCCACCAGGAGAGGGTCTTGGGGGAAATGACCAAACCTCTTTATGATTTAGGGGAGGAGTGCAGGGTACTTTGTGCTTAGTAAGTTAGGCCCCCATTTGGCAGCCCGGTTTTAGAAAGTCTGGGTGTTTTCCTAATCAAAAAGAAGGACACGGAGGATCGGACGAGGAGGCAGAGTGGAGATACTGGAATCAAACTGGAGGTCAGCCTGGCAGGATCCTCCCTGTTTTCGTCAGACAGCATTAGTGTGCATCGTCTTTCATGGATAGAGGGTTGTTAAGCAGTCACATGCTGCCGCCAGCTCTCCTCAGAGAGGAACATTTGTCTCAAAGATGGAAATGGTAGAACCATTTCAATATTCTCAGTTCCTTGGGGTTTTCTCTTGTGTACCCAGCTCGCAGAAGCGGGTTGCATTATTGAAAGATGGCTGGAATCAAGGAAAATTGAATCAATGTAGTACAACAAATTTCTAAACCTGTCATAGCAAAAACAAGATAAAAAACTCCCCCTTTGTCTTTGATTTTCAGTAAATCATAAAAACCAACCTGATTGTCATCTACGGTTTTTGGTGGGTTTTTTTCCCCCTGGTAACTTAGGGGAAAATGGCTGACTACTATATTAGAAATACAGATGCATGTAGGATTTCATGTGTGCCCTTCTCAGAAGCAGGGTAGCCGTGGATGGTTCTGAGGGCTGCCATCTTTGCATGAGGCCCCTGCATAGGGTGGACCCCAGAAAGGGTTTTAAGGGTGTCCTGCTTCAGCTGCAGGTGGGAAGAGGAAAGCTGGGCTGGCCTGGGCTCCTTAAAGATAGACCAGGGTCACACCACAGATCTCTGGACCAGCCTGTCTGCCTCCCTGGGGGCAGGTCACCTCCCCTCTCATTGAAAGCAGCATAACAATGGAATTTATCTGGGAGGGCTATTTTGTGAACTGAGGGAACAGATGTGAAGAGTGCTGAGAGCTAAGTGAATAGAGGTGAAGAGTGCTGGGAGCTAAGTGAATAGAAGTGAAGAGTGCTGGGAGCTAAGTGAATGGATGTGAAGAGTGCTGGGAGCTAAGTGAATGGATGTGAAGAGTGCTGGGAGCAACAGGTGCATCCCTGGGCTGGGTGTGCTGGAGAAGGGAGCGGCCGCCCAGCGTCAGGCCTTTTCCCCTCCTAGACTGATTTTGCTGTTCGGCCTGCCGGCCGAGGCCTACATCTTTAGTGTAAGCACCTGCTCCCGGCTCCCGGCTCCCGGCTTTCCACACCGTATCCGGTTCTCACCCGCGCCCACCGTGCGGGCCTCGTTCCTCCCTGTGGAATGGGGCAGAAATCAAGGCTCCCGGAGGCGAAGTGGTTTACCCAAGACAGGATGGAGTCCTCTCCTTTGGCTGGAAGCCAGTGGGTCTGTGTCCCCCTAGGGGCTCTCTGGGCCGGTGTGGACGGGGCCTCCGGGGTCGGTCGGCCTGGGTTTGGCCCCGTGGGCTGTTGAGTTACTGGGATGGGGTGACCGCTGACAGCCAGGGAATGTCATCCCAGGGTGACAAAGCCTGACTTTCTCAGGTGTAGGGATGGGCAGAAAAGAACAGGTCTGTGTTCGCTAGAGCAGTAAATTCAAGTTGTCTTAAAGAAAGTGTGGGGAAATAGGGAGAGGCGAGGACAGTAAACGGGGTAACATCAGAGCAGGGCCACCCAGTCAGGAACACGTGCGGTTCTTCATTTGAGGGGCAGTTTGCATGGTACCTGCGCCCGCCGCCTGCACGCGTCTCACGGTGAGCGGCCCGTCCTGTCCCCTCTGGTGAGTGGCGCCTTCCTCGGCTGCAGCCTCAGAGGATTTGCTCCGTAACTCGGTGCTGGTTGTAGGACTTGGGGACTCAGGAGGAGCTGCTCCCACTGCCCCGGGCCTCTGCTCTCAGGCCCCCGAGTGTTAGGCTCAGAGCAGGCCAGGTGTCCCCTGGAGCAGACACGGTGTCCCCTGGGTCAGACAACTTTTTTAATCTTTTTCCATTCCCACCAAGCGTCTCTAGGGACCCCAGGACCTCGTCTTAGAAATCTGCTTTGCTGTGGTGGCATACGCCTGTAATCCCAGTACTTGAGAGGCTGAGACAGGAGGATCGCAGGTTCACGGCCAGCCTCAGCTATTTAGCAAGACCCTCCGCAACTTAGTGAGACCCTGTTTCAAAATAAAAAATAAAATAGGGCTGGAGATATGTAGCTCAGAGGCGGAATGCCCCTGTGTTCAATCCCTAGTACCACAAAAAAATAAAAAATAAAGAAAAAGACATTTGCTTTGCTTACTCTAAACCTTTGTATTTTATACCATTAACCCAAACAAAAAAACTAAAATAGAATAAGTAAAGGTAGGACTGTCTTTGGGCTTGGCGTACAGACTCGGGGTGCACACGTCTTCCAGTCCACCCCAGACACCTCCCGATTCCTCCCGGGGTTCCCCAGCAGGGCAGGAGCCGGGTCCATGGCGAGGCCGCCCTGTGCCGGGCAGGCGCTTCCCTGTGGTGGAAGTGGTGTCCACCACCTTGTAGGAGAAACCCCAATGGGAGAAGTCGAGGGAACTCCCAGAACCCCCACAGTGATGGAGCCGCCACATGGCAGTCCCAAGGCTAACAGAAGGACTGTGCAAGGCCCCGGCTGAACGTACCACAGCACCATCTGCAACAGGGTCCCGGATTTAGAGGTGGCGGTGCCCATCCCACCCGGCCTGGGGTCGTCACTGCATTGAAACCCCATTCCCACCACGTGGTCTTAGGAGCAGGTCACCCCATGAAGGAACCCCTTGTCCCTGTCATCCCTGGCACAGTGGCCGGGGACCCCAGCAAGAGCACCTCAGGTACACCCCAGCATCCAAAGGGAATGCTCCAGCCACCAGCCACGGAGAGCTGCCCCAATGTCCCAGCCACAGCCAGGGCCTGTGAGCAGCCTGGCACCAAGTGACGGGGGTGAGGAACGAGGTGCCACCCAGTCATGAGCTCAGGGGAAAGCCTGATGCTCAGTCCAGGCCGCCAGGGACCCCTGCGAGCGGAGGAGAACGTGCAGTGTCTGACCGGGGTCTGCAGGGACGTTTGTGGACGGTGTGGATGTGGTGTCGTGGACGGGACACAGGTCCCGGGCTGCATGCGTGGGGCAGGGTGCCATTCTGCTACTTAGGTTTGATTTTGGGTCAAGTCCTTGACCTCCCCACCTCAAGCTGGAGTGCGGGGTCTGACCGTCCCACCCCAGGGTGCACGGCCTTCCTCTCGGGCACTTTACAGTTGGCCCAGCGCTGGCCAATGGCCGCTGCCTGCCATATTCACAGGGGCTGCCCGAGTAGTTGTGGTGAGCTGAGAACCCGAGTGTCAGGAAACACCGCCCAGGAAGATCACGTCCAAAGTCAAATCAATACGCATGCCATACAGCAGATAGACGGAGCCTCTCACACGTCAGACGTGCTCTGGGGTGGGTGGATTAATAAACCCCGACTCCCGTGCTGTCACTCTCCCGGCTCCCAGTGACACAGTCGCACCCCGCCTGCGTGCCCCGTCCTCAGAGCAGAGGCTCTGCCGTCCCCCAGGATGCGGGTAGATTGAGCGGGAGAAAGCGGGCTTTTTGCTCATCCGCTCTCAGCCCCAGGAGGTGACCAGAGCGTGGGCTGGCGGCAGCTGCTCGGCAGCAGCAGAAAGGTTTTCCGGCCTGTCCCCTGGCCTGTCCCTGGCTTGTCCCCCTCACTCCCACGGGACCAGGCAGCCAGCAGTTCTGCTGAGCGGGAGAGCAGCCAGGGACCGGTGAGCCATTGTCCCCGTGACATCCTTTTCCCCAAGGAAAGCGGCTTCGTCCGGGCGTCGGGGTGAGTGTGATTTCGCAGCCAGCCCCGTGATGAAGCATCTTCTCTCGGAGTGAGAAGACGGGCATATAAATATTCTCCAGCGCTGCGGCTCTTTATTTCCCTTGTAAGCAGTCACCCCATTTCTCCACCTGATGGATTCCCCCTCACAGCCTCGCAGTCCAGAGGCAGCCTCTAAAACAAGCCCGTGCCCGGCCTCCCTCGTTACCCTCCCACCCCGCCCGGCCCCGGGTCCTCCAGCCCAGCCCGGCCCTCCTCCCTGGTCCTAAGATGTGGGTACATTTCATGCACAGCCACCTGCAGCCTTTTTAAATAGGGGCAAAGAGGCCCTGAGGTGAACAGCGTGGGGCAGAGGAGAGATCAGTGCCCACCGGCTGCCCCACTCACCGGCCTGCATACCCACCCTGCCCCCAGGGGTGCCGCCCGCCCTGGGGGGGCCCTCACCAGCTCACCTCACTTCCTGGTGAGCCGGCAGCCTCCATTTTCGTTGGACTTGGAAGCTGAAAGACGAGGGAGAGTCTAATTAGTAAAGGGACAGTCTAATATTAATCACTCCCTTAAAATTGACAAGGGAAGCCGTTCATTTAACCACTTAATTGCTACAGATTTTTATGGGCTGCCGTTTACAGACATATTTAATGAAGAAGTTATAAATCTAAGGGAGCTTAAAATTTTAATTTTATACCTAAATATTTTCCTTGTTCTCGTGTTTGTAGTCAATCCTCAAGAGTGTAGTCACGTGGAATGTTCTTTAAATGAACATATTTGCTAACTGGCGTGATTTCAGTTTTTAAAACATTGTTTCCAGCAATTAGGCATTTTTTTCGGTTCCCAAATGACTAGAGAAATTCGTCTTGATTATAATTGCTCTTAGCCACGCATATCTAATTTGTGTCTTTTTAAGTGTTAATTAGTAAACAGTTTGAGCTGACATCTTTATGTGTTTGTGTGTTGAAAAATGGGGCTTATTGCTTATTTAGCTTGGGGCCGATTCCGCTAGCATTTACGTCACGACATTGAGGTGGAATTAATGAAAATACATTTGGCAGCGCAAGGTAGAAAGAATTTTCGAATTCAACTTTTGGACGTCTGCTTTGCCTGGGTCTCTTCAAATATATGAGGTTCGGGTAGATTGGGGGGTCTACACCCAGCAGAAAGGAAGCGAGGCAGAAGATTTTTTTGTAACCGGTAATGAAATGGCAGAGTCCCAATTTTATAAAAGCAGAATGTTTGGATCCCAGCACAATTGTTCATTCTTTTCTACTTTTGGAAAGCTTTCATTGTGCTTATTAATGTTAACGAATTTTGTGCAGGGCCAGGCTGCAGCCGCCAAATTCGTGGTCCCCTTCCACCACCTAGTGGTTGGATCTTGAACTGCAGCAGGAAATAAGGCGCCTTCTTTCTATGCATGAGATTGAACATTTTCACCACCCAGCAGCCTTTTGATTGCTTTATCTTTGGGCCAGAAAGCCACAATATTTGGGGAAAGACATCTGCCTACTTCATTTACCAAGTAAAAATTAGTTAAGTAAAAAGAAGCTTACCTGATGCTCTCCCCTTGTATATATCGCTCAAAGACTCGGAGCTGTCACCCAATTCTTCCCGAACTCACACCCAGTTGAGATCATTCCAGCCCAAAACAAAGAAACCTCACATTGATATACCTTCACGGTGGTCGATATGTTAATTAGCTCGATGGGATCTTTCTATAATACGTACATAAATCAAAACATCACATTGTATCCCATAAATATACGCAGTTATTATTCATCAATTAAAAATAAAATTTTAAAAATTTTAGTAAGGCCCTCAGTAACTTAGGAAGACCCTGTTTCCAAGTAAAAAATAAAATAGGGCTGGGAGTGTATCAGGAAGGTAGAGTGCCCCTGGGTTCTATCCCCAGCACCACAAAAAAAAAATTTTTTTTAAAAGATGGAGGACCTTTCGGGCAGTCTGTCATCTTAAGCATCTACCCTGCCAATCAGAATCGGTTTTTTTATTTAGTGTTTTCCCCTGAGTACAATCATTGTACATGTTTATAAAAATGCAAACATTACTGAAACATGGAGTAAAAGGTGACCCTGCCCCACTGCCCCCCCTGGGGTACACATACCCCACAACATCCTGCAAGCTCCCCCATAGATCAGGCTGTGGAACCTGCTTCCCCACTTCCCAGCATGCCCTGCGCTTCTCCCATGTCCGTTCTTTCTAGTGACTGCAGGCCGTTCCCTTTTCAGTTATTCCATGATTTATTCAACCAATCCCTGTTGACTCCAGAGTTGTTCCTGAGTATTCACTATTGCACCGCACGACATCCTTCCCTGCACCCACACCTTCCCTCCCCTGGCTCTCTCTACATGGAAATAAATATGACCATGTTTGCCTTCCATAAAGGATGCTCCCGTTTAACCACCCACCAGAGATGCAAGAGGATACCTTTCCCCTTTAGCTAGGCATCACTGGTATTTTTAATGTCTGACATCATTTAATAAGTTGAACATCTTCTCATTTGTCCTTAGAGGCCTGTGTTTCTCCTGTGACTCTCTCCCGTTGGTGATCTTAACTTATTGATCTTCCATTGACTTGGGATTTTTTTCATTCATTTCTAAGAACTCTTTATGCTTTAATGGTAGCAGCCTTTTGTCAACCACACATTCAGATAGCACGCACATGCGCACGCGCGCTTTAACCAAGGTCTTATCCCCTCCTGCATGGCGTGGGCTGCTGTGTGGAAATTTTTCGACTTTTGTGGCAATTTCGTCTTCTTTTAATGTTTTGCTTTGGTTTGGGTTTCATGTCATTTTAGGGTTATAAAAGCATTCGCCCATGTTTTCTTCTACTCTTTTGTATTTGAATATATTAAAATATTAACTGCTTTTCAACTACTCCATCCATGTGAGACGGATTAGAAAGTAAGACCTGGGGCCAGTTGTGTTTTATCCGAAAGCGTTAGACTAAAACTCAGAGCTTTTTCCTCCATAACTTTACGTGTCACTTTTATCACCTATTTTCCACACGTCCGTGGACTGGCGTGGGCTTTTCTTTGACTCTGCCCTGCTTTCCTCTGTTCTTATGACCCCACACGGCTTCGACCCCTCCTGCTGTCTGAGCGTTCATATATGGTACTGTTCAGTCTCTTTTTGCCCAGAATTTTTCCAACTCTAGTCAATGATTATTCTTCCAGTTGAACTTTAGAATCTTTTGGGGGGGTTGAAAACTCCACCCTACGTTTTTATTGGAACCGCACCACATGCGTACCTCAACAGGGGCTGGCTGGTATTTGACAAGGAGTGTCCCTGTCCCGGGACAGGTGCGCCTGGCTGCCCGCGCTCCATGCGTCGCTGCGCAGAGCAGACAACCCGGCTTTGTGGAGCGCCTGTGTTTCTTCTTAGGGCAGGCTTTGTGCTTTGTGTGTTGTGGTTTTTGCAGACAGGATCTTTTCTTCCATTCTCTTTTCTATGACTTATATTTAAAGCAGCAATTGGCTTTGGTGTAGTCATTGCTCCAGAGCGCTCCATCTCGCTGACTTCTGACCGGTTTCCATCACTTTTAGGGGCTCCCGGGCAGGCAGCCGCATCCCCAGCAAACGCCGGCCCGGCCTCCTCCTCTCCGTACCTGTCCCCTTCCGGGCACCTGTCCTGACGGCTCAGCAGACACGGGCAGGTCCCTCCTTGTCTTCCTGTGTCTCTAGTAGCAATTTCCAGTTTCAATACTAACCTGTAATGCTGCCTTGGGCTTGCTAGATATAGCTATGCCCCACCTCCCCTCTTGTATCATGTTAAAGAATTAGCCATCTATTTCTCTTCTCGGGAATGCGTTTTATCAGGAATGGGTGGTGGCTTTTGATGAATGTCTTTTAATCATCCATCGGGAGGATGGTCTTGGTCCTCCCTGGGCATGTTAATGCGGTGGCCGTGTTAACAGTCACCAGTTCTGAGTCCTGACGTCCCCTCCCCACGCCGCCCTCTGGGTTTTGATGGCAGCAGGGTGACTTAAGCATTCGCCGCCACGCAGCTTGTTCCCATGGCGGTCCAGGGCGTTCATCACATAAATAAGAGAACCAGGCCGAGGCGGTGGAATGGAGCTGAAGCAGAGAGTGTGGAGAGCAGAAGGTTGCCTGGCGTGTATGTAAAGACGAGATAAAGACAGGACAAAGAATGGGAAGGGACCTTCCCAGAGCACCCCGTGGCTTCTCATTTTTACCCAGAAATTAGTGCTGGAAATTGGCATTTTAAATATTTTCTACAAATAATCTAGAAGAGGGAAATTCCAGGCACCCACTTTGTAGGTGACGTGCAGGCACACATTCCGAAACGCTGTCAGGGTGGGGGCGCCCGGGCCGTGTGCCAGCAGCAGAGGAGGAGAGAGGCGTGTTTTGTGTCCTTGTTAATCACGTAGTGTCCTCGGTTCCCCCGGACGTCATTCCTGCAGTTCTTGAACACGTGGCTTCTCATGATAGTCACGGGGACAAGAAATATTTCACCTTCTTACATAGTCTGTCCCCATCATTCCCCATACTCACACACAAAAACCCAGTCACCGTGATGAAATGGCAGCGGGCCCTGTACCCGGCTGGGCGGTGTACGGGTGCAGTGGGAAGCATATGCCTCTCTTGGGGACGCAGGCTCCGCTCACCTGCGGGCGGCTCACGGTTGGCTCTGTGAGGATGACAGTGTGAAGCTGCCATGTCTTTCAGCCAAGTCTGGATAAATGTTGGCATCTGAGGCAGTCTCCCAACTTTTCAGTGTTTATAACTATTTTTAAACACTTCCCGGGCCAACACAGTATGAACCTGAAGCTCACACGGTCTGTGCATAGAGATACAGACACGTTGTGCTGAGGCTGGGGATGACGTGCTGCCGTGAGCAGGCTCCGGGCTTGGTACTTGGCGTGTGTGAGCTACTGTGCCACAGGATCGGGGCCATCGCATAGCCATGCTCAGGTGACCCGGGACTGGGCCCACATGCCACAGCTGCCACTGCGGACTGAAAACCAGAATGACCTGCCCGGGAACTGAGCCACCAGCCTAGCAGCTTTCTCTCCTCCACATTAAACTATGCCAGAGCTTCACTCACCCACCCATCTGCCTGTCCGTCCATCTCGTCATCCACCCATCTGTCTACCCATCCACCAATCTACCCCTCCACCCACCTATCCACTCATTCATCCATCTTCCCACCCACCCATCTATCCATCCCTCCATCCATCCATCTGCCCATCTACCTACCCATCTACCAATCTACCCATCCACCAATCCACCCATCCACCCACCCACTCATCCATCCACCCATCCACCCACCCACTCATCCATCCATCCATCCATCCATCCACTCATCCATCCATTCATCCTCCCATCTACTCATCCATCCATCTATCCACCCCTCCATCCACTCATCCATCCATCCATCCACTCATCCATCCATTCATCCTACCATCTACTCATCTACTCATCCATCCATCCACCCACCCCCATCCACTCATCCATCCACCCATCCACCCACCCACTCATCCACCCATCCACC
>PVJS01005992.1:0-15411 GCA_004027185.1 Glis glis | reverse complement strand
CATCCACCTACCCATCTACTCATCCATCCATCCACTCATCCATCCATTCATCCTACCATCTACTCATCTACTCATCCATCCATCCACCCACCCCCATCCACTCATCCATCCACCCATCCACCCACCCACTCATCCATCCATCCATCCATCCACTCACCCATCCATTCATCCTCCCATCTACTCATCTACTCATCCATCCATCTATCCACCCCTCCATCCACTCATCCATCCATCCATCCACGCATGCATCCATTCATCCTACCATCTACTCGTCTACTCATCATCCATCTATCCACCCCTCCATCCACTCATCCATCCATCCATCCATCTACTCATCCATCCATCCATCCACCTACCCATCCACTCATCCATCCATCCACTCATGCATCCATTCATCCTCCCATCCACCCACATTCATCCATCCATCCATCCATCCATCCATCCACCCAACCCATCCACCTATCCTCTCATCCACCCACCCATCTCCCCATCATTTATTCATTTCTCTGTTTAAGCTCTGACCTCCCCGAGGCTCTGGAGCTACAGAACTAGCCGGCATTCCACGGCCGGCCTGTCCTGAAGGCGTGTAGGAAGAGTCTGCAGGAGCTCAAGGGAGGGGGATGCCTTTGAAAACAAGAGCTGGGTCTAACGCACAAGTAGGACTTTACTACTCAAGGAGGAAGTGTGTTCTGACAGACTGATGCTCAGCAAGGTGCAGAGGCACCACTGGCCCTGGCGCAGGATGGGGGCGGAGCTTGGCAGGGAGGGGAGAGATCCAAGCAGCCATGCTGGATAAAGGTCTCTGTGGAGACCGCAGCCTCGCCCCAGGGTGAGAGGCTCTGCGCTCAGCGCAGGAGATGAGAGTCGCCTCACCTACTCCATGTGTGTCCTGCATGAAAGATGCTTTGTGAGATGAGTGGGTCTCTTGGCCCTGAGCCCACAGAGGAGGCAGCTTGGGCCGGTAGCATCCCTCAGAGACAGATTCTCTGTCACCACCCGCCTCAGGAGTCCTGGGCTTGGAGCAGGAAGTGGGGAGAGGAGGTGAGTGCCAACGAGGGAGGCTCTCGGAGAAGTAGCTGGGCTGTCCACATGGCGAGAGGAAGGGGCAGCACTGATGGACGGTGGTGTGTTCTGCAGCTGTTCATGAGGGTCTCATCTTGGGGCCTGGCTCTGGTGATAGGGACACAGCAGTGCCCTGTCACGTGGTTCCTGCTCCTGGAGCTCCTGCTGGCTGGGCAGGGGCTAAACTAAAAGAGGAGACTTGGAGCTCCTCAAACACACGAGCTGGGGCCCTTATCCGCCCCCTTCATCTGGGGTGAGGCCCCGCCGCTGCAGCCGGGGCTCCTGGTTCCATCTCAGAAAAGAGCGCATGAGCCCCTGGGACAGCCAGAAGGGAAACCCAGACGTGCTCCCCACAGGCTTTGCAGGGGCCCTCGTTGGCCCCCGCTGGCCCTGACTGCCTCCTGACTGCGCCCCAACCCCAGGTGACCTCTGTCAGGTCGCCCCCCCCACCTCAGCTTGCTCCCTTGCAGCGGGAAGGACCAGGCATCCGGCATTACAAGGGAGCGTGGACTCCATCCCAGCCAACCTTGTTGCCTCCTTAGTGACCACAGGACCATGACCTGTAACCTGCAGGCCCTGAGCTCTAGGCCTTGCTGCAGGGTCTCACCCTAACTGAGGGCATTGATCGTGGTGTTCTCCCCTGTTCCTGAATATTCTAGAACCCCCATGGCATGAGGAGGGCAGTCCCTGTGCCCCCAATGTGCCCCAGGTGTGACAGACAGCCTCCAGGTGAAGCTCTACACATACTTACTGGAGCCCGGGCTTCCCGCCTTTGATCCAGTCTTTCCTGTGTCTCCAACAAGCTGTCATCCAAGCAGGGAGAGGGACCCCCGCCCCCGGGAAAAAGTGAGAAGACCCGGGCCCAGTGTCCCTACCTGCCCTGGCTCTCGGCCGGCACTTCAGTTGACGACAAGGGGACATGTCCGGGGCTTTCCAGACCCGGCCACTCAGCAGGCTAGCCCGGGCCCTTGGTGAACCGCAGGCACCGCGCCCAGGACAGCAGCGCGTCAGGCCTCGTGCCCAGCGTGCCTCTGTGGCGCTGCCCTCCCTCGCCAGGGGCTGAGCTGCAGTCAGGTCAGGAGGCAGCTGGGGAGACAGGAGCCTCCTGGAATGGAGATTCTCAGAGGTTGAGCCAGGGGAGAAAAGCCGAGGCTCTAAGAACTTAGAAAAGGAAGACAGACAGTGGGGCTGGCGCCCAGGTGTGGGGCTGCTGGGAGGTGGGGTATCCGCACACGGGCCACTGTGCAGAACCCCACCTGTCTCCCTCTGTCTATGTGGGCACCAGGCCCCCCGTGCCTGCCCAAGCCCACCCTCCACTGTCCATGGTATCATTACCAGATCCAGGGAGGGGAAGGGCCGGTGGAGAGCGAACACTTGCCTTTCCCCCTGCTGTAATATACTCAGCCGAACGTCTTGAGGCCACGCCTGGCCATCACCTGATGCTTTTATAAATGTCCCCTACACCAGCAAAACAGAACCTCCCCACCTCCTTGGGCCCGCCTGAGGTTCAGAGCCCGATCCCAGTGCATAACCAGGACCAGAGGTTCTGCAGGTGCTTTCGCACGCGTTTTCCCAGCCCGCTCCCACCTCCCTTGCCCATGGACGGGAGGTTCCCTGGCCTCCATTGTGCCAGCAAGGCTGGGGCTGAAATGACCTAGCCTCCAGAAGGCAGCCGGAAGCCAAAGCCAGCACCTCCACCTACAGACGCTGGCCTCACGATGAGCAGAGGCTTGTGGGAGCTGGGGCTTATGGGGCCGGCACCCTCAGTTGCAGGGCTCCCCACAGGAAAGCCCCCACAAGGGCTCCTGACAGTGATGTCTCTTTCCTGAGAGAGTCCAGGCCTGGGCTGCAGTGTGGCTGCAATGGCAGCTCTTGACCACCAGATGGCGCCCCGGCCCGGCACTGCTCAGCTGGACTCAGCTCTGCCAACCAAATGCTTTTTAATTGAAAATTTTTTTAATTCAAAAAGGATTTGCTGTTTGTACTTGAGTGCAGGTTTTCCGTATGCAGGAGACTAATGTCTTGAGTAAACAGATCCGGGCCCAAATCCACCTTCAAAGGTACTCACTGTTTGCCCAAGGGAGTGAAAGGGCTTCCAGAAGCGGCCCTAGTCTCTTGGGCAAACATTTTGGGGACGAGCAATCCTGGGCAGAGGACAGCGTCTGTGGGAAGGTTATCCGCAGCCTCAGGGGGATTATGTCGGGGGACATATGTTGAAATTTCATTTGGGGAGTTAGGGAAAACAAGGGGGGGTGGCGCTTTTCTCCAGCCAAGATAACCTAAAAAGGAGAAAGAAATCCCCAGGGAGGGGGCGGGGGACGCGGTCTGTGCCTGCCGGGGTCTCCGTGTGCCCGGGCGGGTCAGAAGAAGACAAGCATGGACTTGGGACTTTTCCCGCCTCTCCCTCGTGGAGCAGTAAAGGAGGAATTCAGCAGATCATCCCCGAGGGCCGTTCCCGCCCCTGCCCGTGACCTGACCTACTCCTAGCCACAAAGACTGGGGGTGCCATCCCCACCAAGGGAGTTCTGCCTGGCCACTCAGCTGCTCCCCACCCACCCCGAAAGCCAGAGCGCTCCGTTCCAGCATGCAGCCCACACCAGCCCCGGCCCTCTGGCTGCTGCTGACCAGCCTGGGGCTGCAGGGCCTTCTGAATGGGGGCGGGAGGGACTCCACTGCCAGCGTCCCCTGGGCCTTCGTCCCTCATTAGAGAGTCGGCCCCTCAACCTGGGCCTGCTGCAGACGCTGCTCCCAGCCTGGCCTCCAGGTGGAGCACTCCTGCCCCTCTAGGTCCCTGGTCCCTTGTCCTCCCACCAGCCCCAACATCACAGGGTCTCTGGCCGCACCTCTCCACCCACCCCATCCGCATCACTCCCAGGTCCAGTGGCTGGGTGGTGGGATTGTCTAAACTGGACCCCAGAACTGACCCCAGTGTCTGTTTACTGGAAACCGCTTGAAAATGTGGACTTGAGATGAGTGTGAATCTGCATGTCAGCAGCCCCGGGGTTGGTGTGGAAGCGGGTGAGGAGCCGCCATCTCCAGCCCCCCCTCAAGGCCATGGGCTTCCCGCTGCCTCTGGCCCATGTGCTTTTCTTGGAAGGCCCACACTGTCGCCCGGCTGCCCCACCAACCAGCCCCTGTGCCTGCTGCCCTGGACGCGCCCTGCACGCGCTTGGGGCCCTTCCCCAGCCATAGGCAAAGCTGCGCTCCTGTCCTCTCCCCAGCTGGCACTTCTGTGTTTGGACTCGTGACCCGATTGCCCATGCCTTTGTCCCCTGGAGACGGCCACCTGGGTCCTCACCTCTCAGATGTCTGTGTCTGTCGGGCTCCTCAGCCCAGTTCTCTGCTCTGCTGCTCCTCCCCGTCAGGCCCCTCTTCCTCCCTCCCGTGGCCCCAGGCATAACCTGTGCAGCCAACCTGGGAGGTGGTCTTCATACTGAGCTGTGCTGAGTGTCTGGGCCCCTCCCCTGCCACCCTGTGAGCCCTGGAGTGGGGACTTCATGGCTGGTCCCTGCACCCATCACAGGGGACATCGGTGGGTATTGAAGCCAACCAAGGAATTTGCTGTGGTTGCCTGCCATGTCTGTACAGGAGCAGCCACCAGGTGGCAGTATGATCCCGGCTTTGCCTGAAGCCGCCTGTGTGGCGCTGCCCAACTCCCGCAGCCTAAGCCCAGCCTGTCCTACTCCCTGGTCTTTGCAGAGTGGGCGAGGGAGGACTGGGGGGTGCTCTGATGGGCTCTCTGTAGCCAACAGGTGTTCAGTGAGCGCTTGCTCGATGCGGGGAGCAGGACCCCTGAGCCCCAGAGCCTGATTCCACCCTCACGGCGGGCCAGGGAGTGGAGGGCCTCACCCCATTTTAGAGACGAGTCCACTGAGGCTTAGAGAGGACGCCTGCTCAGGGCGCCCCGCAGCATCCAGTCCCTCCCCGCCCTGCTGGTGCCGTTAGGAAGGACCACATTGTGTTTGCTGGCTCCAGGGTTGGAGCCGCGCACAGGGATGGCCTGCCTTGGCCGGCGTCTGCTCTCCTTCCTCCTCAAGTGGTTTCTGGTCGTGCTGACTCCTGAAGCCCTTCGCGCCCCTCAGCTCTCAGCTGCCGCCCTTCCTCGGCCCCTTGCTGTGGGCAGCTGACTCGGTGGCCGGTGAGGGCTGGGCAGGCCCGGCTTTGCCAGGGGCAGGGGACACAGGGACAATGTGACTGCAGCTGGAGTCACGGGCAGTTCAACCACCGTCTCCCTAGCAGCCCCAGGCCCACCCAGGGGCAGGTGTCCTCCAAGGAAGTGCCACAAGTGGTGGCCCAGTTCAACGATGGCACCTCCGCTTCGACCTATGTGTAGGGGAAGCCCTTTATTAAGGCAACTCTACTGGTAAACATATGTAAATACTCAAAATGTCGACCACACTGACAAACCCAAGCTCCTCCTCCCTAAAGCCCACGGAACCACGGGGCTGCGGGGCAGAGAGTTCCAGACTTTCCCCACCCCCAGCTCTGCAGCCTGGAGCCTGCTGCGCCCACGGCGCCACCCTGCCAGGGCAGGTGTGCCTCTCCTGCCCCTCACTGTGCCCACGTCCTGCCCCGCATTTGGGTGGTGAGGTCTCCCGGCCTTCGGGTGACGGCAGGAGTCCCCTGCTCTTAGCCCATCTGAGGCGCTCGCCCATCTCTGAATTTCCATGGGACTGGGAACCTAGCTTTACCGCGTCTATTACTCAGGGCGCATCGCGGGGAGCGCGGTCTCCAGAGGGTTAAGCCCCTGGCTGGCGGCGGACAGCATGGCCAGGCAGAGGACAGGTCCCCCAGCCAGGCAGCGCCCCAGTCCAGCTGTGTGGCCTGCACAGGGTCCTCAGCAGGGCCTCCACAGGCTCCCCCTGAGCAGGCCGGGGGGAGCCTGTGGAGGGCGTGGGTTCGTGCCAGAGAGAGACTGAGGAGGCCCCATCCCTGGGTCCTCGTGTCACACACGGTGACTGTCATTGGCAGTGCTCAGGAGCAGCACCTCGAGCGTCCCCAGAGCCTGGTGGCCAAGGCCGGCTTGGATCAGGTTTGGGGTCAAATCACAGGTCTGCCCTGAGCAGCTGAGCAACCGACTCCTTGAAGCAGGAACTGGGGACCCACCGGGCAGGGTGGCGGGAATGTCACGGCACTGCTTGGCACCAGGTGGCGTGCACGGGTTTGCTTTTGGCGTTGGGCACTGCCGATGCTGAGGTCTCACCTTGCAGAGGGACTGCGAAGGTGACCGACTGTCACCACCTGAGCCTGTCCCCCCAGAGCAGTGTTCACACACACAGCTGGAACCCACAGCCCCTGTGCCCACGCTCTCCTGCCCACGTGCGCACCCAGGGGCAGCAGTCCGGCTGCTCTTCCCTTAGGACGCTCAGCAGGGGGCCTTCAGTGTCTGGGCTTGCTGGTGGCCTTCTCTGGTGTCCTGTGGACTGACCGTGTCTCTCTGTCCCCGCCCTCTCTTCCTGCAGTACGAGTACAGTTTCCGCACAGAGCAGAGCGCAGCGGCCAGGCTCCCGCCCAGTCCCACCAGGTGTCAGCAGATCCCGCAGTCCTGAGGACCCGGGCCTTCGGGGAAGCCGCTCCGCCCGCCCGCCCGGTACCCAGACTACTGACGGGCGGCTGGGGCTGCAGGTGCTCCCACCCGCCCGCCTTCCCGCCCTCCCCGCCACCAGCCCTTCCTCCTGCACCCCGGAGATGCCCTGCTCACCCAGAGGCTCTGAGCAGCCCGATGAGAACCCCTTCCCCCACCCCCGGGGACATTGTTCACAATCACCACTAACCTCTGTGTGCTGTAGTGACCAGCGGCTCCTAGCGTGTTTGTCTGATGACCAGTTGTAATACAAAAGTCCCTACCCTCCTGGAGTCACCTCTGAGGGCCCAGGCCGTGGCTCCGGCTGCCCAGTGACAGCCACTGGCTCCTTTTCTCCTGACTGGCATCCACCGTGGGAATCCCACAAAGCCGCCGTTACCCTCCTGGAAGACCTTGGGGTGGCCGCTTCACGTAGGACCCTCCGATCACCTCTGACAAAGGGCTGTCACCAACGGAATCGAGTGCCCCAGGCATTGCACGCATCACTGAGGAAATGGGAGGGAGAAGCCAGCCTGGCCGGTCCCACTTTGGACCCCTGTGGACTCCACCCAGCCACACACTGGATGTGCAGAGGCCCTGCCACCAACACAGGGGACCTCACATTTTCTGGAGAGACGGCCAAGTGACCGGGCACCTGCCTGGATGTGAGCTTGGCTGCTGGGACGCTCTGTCCCCCAAGGGCTTGTCGGTGGGGCACCCACCTACCAGTAACAGCACCACCTGCCCCTGCCCAGTGCTCTGACCCGATGACCACAGGGATGTGCCCATAGGGCCACCACTGCAACACTCTGAGCGGTGCCCAGCCTCCGAGAGCCAGGCTGTGTCTTGGTGGCATCTACTAACAGGAAAAAAAATCATTTTTTGAGAAGTTCCCTGACGCAGGTCTCTGAATTGGGGCCAGGACAGACATTTCTCCACAAACGCGCATCGGAGGTGCCAAGTCCCAGCGCGCGCACATTGGCCACGGGCAGGGTGGCTGCTGTCATCTCCGAAGGGCGGCTTTGCCATGACTGGCTGTTAAAGTTTGACTCTGTTCCACAGAATGTGGGTGTCTGGCATTTTGGGGGGCTCTCTGGACACGAGGGCTGCTGAGTGGTCCAGCTGGAGTGTGGGTGGCCATGGTGCCAAAGAACCAGAGGAAGAACTGGCTCACTGGGCTAGAGCCAGGGTGCACCCCAAAATACCTCATGCACTGCGCCAGCCCCTCCGTGTGCAGCCCCTCCGGCACCCTCGTGGACCAGCCCTCCCACCTCGGTCACTGTTCATCCTCCCCTGGGACCTCTTCATTTCTGTGTGTTAGGAAGCAGTCACCTCGCCCCCCCTTCCTCGAGACCTGAGGGCACCCCTGTGGGGGTGGTCTCCCATCCCGCGCCTCCCGGAAGTCCGGAGGACCCATCGCGGGGCTGGTGCTTAACCCGGAGAGAGCTGGTGAGCAGAGCCCGCGTCTCCTCTACAATAAGCTAGCTGAGTTTCTGGGGCCCCGGGAGCCCCAAGATCTTGTGTCTACTGCTGCTTTTGGATGGTGGCCGGTCCAAAACCAAGTGGCCTGCACAACTCGAGGCCCAGAAGAGAAGGGTGACATCAGCTGCCGGGGGACAGCAGGAGGGTGGGGGCAGAGCTCCGGGCCTCCTGTCCATTTTGGTTTGTGCACTTTGTCCTGTGTCCTCTTTCCATGCCCGGGTCACAAGGTTACCTCCAGCAGGTGACGCCCATGCCCTCTCTCGTCCCACGGTGGAGGACGAGGCATCTCAGCAGCTCCGATGGGCCCTGGAAGGCTCAAAGCCAACAGCATGGGACCCGTCGGCGATCCAGAAAGTGGAGCCAAGGGCGGTGGCGAGAGAGAGCGCGCCGAGCCCCCACTGACGCCTCGGAAGAGCCCAGCGGTGCGCTCAGAGCGGAGAGGGCTTCTCGAGGCGTTACGGACTTAACTTTAAGGAAACCCTGACTGTGAACGTTGTCACAACAACAGCTTAAGCTAACTAAGCAGCGACAGTGTTAAGGGCACGTTGGTATCTGTGGTAGGTGTTAGGCCGCTCTGACCCTCGCTTCTCGCCTCCTGAGAGGTGGGTGAGGATGCGCACACGTGCGTGAGTGTGTGTGTGTGTGTGTGTGTCTGCCCTGCAGGGGCTTCTGCAGACCCCGGGGCTGATGCGGAGCAGGCCTCGTGTCTTTGGGGGAGAACAGGATCCTCTTGGAATGTGAAGGGCCGCGGCCTCTCCCTTGGGTGCCCCCAGCATGTCCCATGGCCGTCCCTGCCCAGCACCCCATCCCTCCTGACAAGACTAACCAGAGCACAGCCCTCACGAGGGCCTTGGAGAGGGCACAGAGGTGAGCAGGAGCAGGCCGTCTGCTCCAAGTTCACGTACAAATTGATCGTAAGGCCTTTGTTCCCCGCCCCACGTCCAAGAACTAATTCCGGCCACACTCTCTGCCACTGGAGAGCTGAGAACCCGCTGTCCATAAAGAAATGACAGTACAGCTGCTCTGGGGTCAGAGCAGTGTGGCCGCCTGGTGGCCGAGCTCGTTTTGCAGGGAGCAGCCATGGGCATTGGTTGGTGGCCCCATGTAGTCCGGAAGGCATGGGGGGACACGGGATCTAAGGTGTACCGAGCACCCCTTCATGCCAGGCACAGGCCAGGCAGTCTAAGCACATTTCTCCCATCGCGCCCCCCAAAACAGAACCCCAGCAGTGCATGCTCTTCACTTCCTGTTGCAGATGGGGAGCCTGAGACCTGCCCGGGGCACACACTGGTAAGTGGCAGGGACAGGATCTGTCCCCGAGGCCCACTGGGCCAGCCTTCCTGACATAAGCACACCCCTCAGGCTGACTCGTCTGTCCTGTGATCATCTTCCCAGCTGCCACTGGGCCCTGCTGGTCACCACGCTGAGCACAGGGCGGGAGCCTGCCCACCCTGCCCCGTCCACCCAGCGGGGAGGAGGGCAGAGCCTCGACAAGCACGTGCCTCAGGCCACGCAGAGCTGAGCTCTCTGGATTCAGTTTGTGGGCGGCCTGACCCCTGGATTCTGGGGGCGCAGGCCAGGCCCCTCCCCGGCACCCGGCACCTCAGGTCAGCCTGGCTTCACCAGCTCTGGGCGCAGGCCTGGGGACAGCTGCAGTCGTCACCCCCAGGAGGCTGGGCTTTGTTTCCCCGCAGAGGGTGTGTGGCTGCTGTGCCACCATATTGGCCTCGGGCCTGGGACAAGGACCTTGGGAATGACTGACGACCCTACTGTGTATTTATTCAAGGTGACTCTACTTGGCAAAGGGAAGTCTCACTGTGTGACTGTCTGTGTTCTTAATATAATTTGTTAAATAAACGTTTGTTTTAACCTCTTTTCCCCGGTTTGCTGTTGTATCTGAAGCCACCAGAGGTCAGTGTCCCCAGGCATGCCCCCGTGCCCCAGCCCCCCAGGAACTTTCCCTCCCTCGGCCAGCCAGGGCTCTTGACGATGGGCTCAGGCTTCTAGAAAGAGCCGCCTTGCCCCCATTTAGTTTCCACGCCCTGGTCATGAGCCGGGGGAACCCAGGAGGCTTCTGCAGCCCCGCGCCCTCGGGGTGTTCCTTGAAGGAGAGAATCCCTGAGAGCCGGGCGTGGTGGCGCACGCTTGTAATCCCAGTACTTTGGGAGGCAGAGACCGGAGGATCCGGGTTCGTGGCCAGCCTCAGCTCTCTCTCTCTCGCTCTCTGTCTCTCCCTCTCTCTCTCTACTTAGTGAGGCTTCAGCAACTTCGTGAGACCCGGTTTCAAAATAAAGTATAAAAAAATAGGGCCGGGGGCGTAGCGCGGAGGTAGAATGCCCCTGGGTTCAATCCCCGGTCTGCAAAAAAAAAAAAAAAAAAGAATCCCTGAGGCCTCGGGAGCAATGCCTGGCGAGGAATGCCGGCGCTCTCCGGGTCGCCCCAAGCCCTGTCTGTGGGGTGCAGCGCACGTCTGGCTACTAGGATGCCAGATGCCGGTGCCTTCAGGCCTGTCCCAACTGCCCACCTGCCTGCAGGACGCCGCTCCAGAGGCCGGCAGAGGGGGCCGCGGGCCCCTGTCACACACACACAGGGCTCCGTGTGCGACGTCGCCCCCACCCCCCGGTGCCCTGTGCATCTCGGGGCTCAACATCACAGCCCGGGCAGTCACCGCCTGCGGCTCCGTTCACACCAGAGTCGGCGGGAAGGAGCCAGAACAGGCGGCCCTCAGCTGGTGCCCATCTCCTGGCACCACGAGGGGCCCGAGAGAGCCAGCGCCTCCCGCCCTGCTCCTCGGCACCCGCCTCCCCGGGATCCTCGCAGGCCTTTATCCCACAGCAGCAGAAGAGGGGAATCCTAAGAAACCCCAGGTCGAGCGAAGCGCGCTCCGTGTCCCCGGCAAGAGCTGGTGCCGGTTCTGCCTGTGCCACTTCCTGACCACATGGCCCTCAGCTCGTCCCCAACACCACCTGCTTGTCAGAATGAGCAGTCTCCCTCCCTCCAGGACTTCCCTGGGAGCAGAGTGAGGACTGAGCCGACACTGCACGTGTGGCAGAGACCGAGCCACACACCAGGCCTTTCTCTGGGGCCTGGGGTCTGTGTCACTGTCCACGGAACACACCGAGTCCCTCCCGTGTGCCGGGTCTGGAGACACCAAGGACATGGAAGTGGGGCTTGGACGTGAGGACAGCCTCGGGTGCTGCTTGGGAAGGCGGGCAGACCCACGCCAGGTCCCACGGGGAAACCACGCGCACAGCCTGGACCGAGGTGGGGGAGCGGCCAGCCTGGTGTCACACAGAGCCCAAAGCAGGTGCCACGGAGCCTCGGGGTGGGAGCCCCGTCCCTCCTGTCTCACCTTTGTGCCCCGCGGCTCTTCCCCATCCTCTCTGCACACCAGCATGCACAGCAGCCACAAGCACATGGCCGCCACGTTCACACGCTCAGTTCAGAAGATCCAGAGGCCCCAGGCTCGTGGTCCCAAATCCAGAGTCCCAGGACACAGTGACGGGTCAGCTGGGTCAGGTGACCCCTCCTGCCCCCAGCATCCCTGGCCCAGGTGGTGGCATGTGGAGCAGGCCCCAGGGGCTCAGACCCCCGAGCGGCATCTGCCACGGAGGGTGAAGCTGGTAGAGGAGCTGGGGCCGTCTCAGCTGGAGAAAAGGAGACGGGCTGCCCCGCCAGCAGCTGCGATGGCCAAGGACGGAGGGGTAGGCGGGATCCTTCATCCGTCCATTGGTCCATCCGCCCATCCGTCCAGGTCACGCCCTGTGCACACCTTCCAGGTGTAGGCCCTGAGCCGCACCGCGTGGAGCAATGGCCGCTGCTGCTGACGTCCCACCCGTCCTTCCCCTGCCCGTGTCTCTCCTGCTTCTCTGGCTACTTACTCCCACCTAAACCACAGACTCGCCCCTAAAACGCTGAGCCCCCGGAGCCCACCCCAGCCTTCTCTCCCCTCTGTGTCCTCCATGCAGCCGTGTCTCTGTGCTTAGCCGTGTCCCTGGCCCGTCTCCCGGAGCGCCAGCCCTGACAGCACACCAGAGCGCCATGCACCATCTTATCTCAAACCCAAACTGCTCTGCCTCCTCCTGAACAGCTACACCACCTCGCCCCGAGCGTCCCCGCCACCACCTCCCGCCACCACCTGGAGCCATCTGGAAACACAGCTCCCTGTCTCTAACCCTCCTCTGGGTGTCTTCGCACCCAGCCAGTTTTCTCTGGCTTTAGCTTCTCACCAACATCAGCCCCTAGTCACGCCCTCACCTGCGGAGGAGAGCCCACGGCCTGCCCTCCCTCGGCCATCTTCTACCAGAGCTCCCCACTCTCACTGCCCCTCCCCCAGAAGTCTGAGTCCCTTGGGATTCTGGATGCCCCCTGGGTCTGGCTCACCTCCTGCCAATGGCCCTGTGGAATTACTTGTGTTTCCCCAAACTCTCACTGACCTCGTTACATTTGCATATGCCATTCCCTCTACCTAGAATGCTTTTCTCCCATTTTTCTACCTGGTAAACTCCTATTCATCCTTCAAGACCCCGCTCCTGCACGTCCTCTGTGATGTCTGTCTAGTCTCCTCAGAAGCAGATCTAAGGGGCCAGGCGTGGTGGTGCACGCTTGTAATCCCAGTACTTGGGAGGCTGAGACCGGAGGATCCGGGTTTGCGGCCAGTCTCAGCTACTTAGTGAGGCCCTCCGCAACTTCGTGAGACCCTGTTTCAAAAGAAAGAATAAAAACTAGGGCTGGGGGTGTAGTTCGGAGGTAGAATGCCCCTGGGTTCAATCCCCGGTACCGAAGAAAAAGAAGAAGCAGAGGTAAGGATTCTCCCCTTCGAGCTACCTGAGACTTGCACAGGGTCCCAAGTGTCTTTATACTGTAGCCATTTGATCTTCTCGTCACATCCTTGCCCCTGCGGGAAGGGGTCCTGTCCCATTTATTACATTTTCCCCATCAGATAAGAACTCAGAGCACCGGGCCCAGGCCTAGAGAAAGGGCAGGCCTCAGCCAACACTCTTGGGAGGAATCCCTGGGGCAGCTGGGGCAGACAGAGGAGCTGCACTCAGTTACTGAGAAGCCCAAGCAAGGTGGACGCCAGCGGAGCAGGGACCGCGATGTCCTGCAGCAGCCCTCCCTGGACATGCCCTGCGGTGGCCCCAAAGAGATGAGAGACGGGTGTGAACCGGCCTGGACCGCTTCATCCTGACCCGGGCCTGGCTCCAAGCTAGCCAGTCCATGCTGTGTGGGTGGGACAGGAAGTGACCTGCCACGGGTCACCGGAACCCAGCTCTGAGAGGCCAGAGGAAGAGAGAGGAGGCCCATGGGTCAGGGGCCAGGAGCAGGCAGAGCGAGAGGTAGCCAGGCCGGTTTGCAGACAGCCCGGTCATCTCTTCCACCTTGCCCTGGGTGGGTCAGTTTCATCCCTTCACAGGTGTGGAAAAGAAAACAGCCCAGGCACAGGGGCGTCAGCCAAAGTTCACCAGGCAGCTGGGCTGGCCCCGGGCTCCGGTCCCCCTCTGACCACACCTGGGACCAGGGAGGTATAACCAGAGTCACAGCCCTTTGGAATGGTGGTGCTGGGGCAGAGGTCTTGGAAGGTTCTAAGGGCCCAGCTCTCCTGATGGGTGGGGGTACATGGGCAAAAGTTGGCACAAGTTGGAGCGCCCAGGGCATGCCCGTCCCCCACCCTCTTGACCTCAGGAGGGGCACAGGGTTCTCAACATTGTCTATACTGAGAGTGTTTTACATTCCTGTGCTCAGACCCACAGCCAGACAAGTTCAACATGAATCTGCAGGAGTGCGGAGGACTCAGTGTTTGCAAGCTTCCCGGGTGAGTTCAATGTGCAGCTCAGATGAAGAACTAAACTGTGGGCTCTCAGTATTTCCTCAGGGGTACACCCCCAAAAGCCTACATGTTACAGGTCACCAGCCTGTGGCACTACTGGGAGGTAGGACCTTCAAGAGGCGGGGCCTAGCGGGAGAAAGTTAGGTCATTGGGGGCATGCCCTTGAAGGGATATTGCTACTCTGGTCCTCCTTTCACTCTCCCTTTTTTTCTCTCTTTCTTATTTCCAAGCTGCCATGACCTCCTCTAACACACACTCCCCACCATGATGTTCTGTTTCACCACAGGTCCAAAGCAACAGGGCCAAGTGACCATGAACTTGAGTATCTGAAACCTTTCCTCTTTTTAGGTTGTTTATCTCAGGTTTTTTGTCACAGTGACAGAAAGCTGTTCTTTGAAAAGACTGAAAGATGGACAAATTTCTGTCAAGAAGAAAGAAGATGCAAAAATAAATGATAGGATTAAAACAAGAAGTAACTATAGACAGAATAAATAGAACAATTAACTAAAAAGAAGAGTATTAGTAACCATATATCATTAAATATCAATAAAAATGTAAGACATTAAAATTGTTTTAAGAAAAATAAACAACTATTAAATGGCTTAGATAAATCTAAGATTTATTCCCTCACAATATCTCCCGGACCAAATCATCATATGACTGCATTTACTCACTCTCAAGAAATGACAACACTTTTCTGACACAGCTTGTTCTTGAACATAGGAAAAGGAAGAAAGCAACCCAATTCATCTTAAGAGATAAGTCGATTCAGAACTAGATAAGGACAATTCACATACACAAAAATTCTAGGTCTGTTTTGCTTATGAACGTGGGTATAAAAATTCTCAATATTATCTAACTGAATTCAACAGTATACTTTAAAAATAATCCATTAAGACTGAGTAGGAGAGCCAGGCATGGTGGCACACACTTGTAATCCCAGTACTTGGGAGGCTGAGACACTAGGATCCAGGTTCGCAGCCAGCCTCAGCTACTTACTGGGGCCCTCCACAACTTAGTGAGACTCTGTTTCAAAATAAAGAATTAAAAAAAATAGGGCTGGGGGTGTAGCTCAGAGGTAGAATGCCCCTGGGTTCAATCCCTAGTACCACAAAAAAAAAAAAAAGACTGAGTAGGAGCTGGGCATGGTGGCACACGTCTGTAATCCCAATACTTGGGAGGCTGAGACAGGAGGATCTCAGGTCTGAGGACAGCCTCAGCAACATAGCAAGAATCTCAGCAACTTAGAGAAACCCTGTTTCAAAACAAAAATTAAAGGGCTGGGGATGTAGCTCAGAGGAAGAATATCCCTGGGTTCAATCCCTAGTAACACACACACACACACACACACACACACACACACACACACACACAGTCTGAGTATGGATCATTCTAAGAATGCACAGATGTTCAACACTGGAAAGTCCATCCATGTGATTCACTGCCCAATCATCTCAACTGATGCAGAAATGTT
>PVJS01005991.1:0-61791 GCA_004027185.1 Glis glis | reverse complement strand
AGGAAGGAAGGAAGGAAGGAAGGAAGGAAGGAAGGAAGGAAAGAAGGAAGGAAGAAAAAGAAAAGGAAAGAAAGAAAGGTGCATTTAGAGTCAGTGAAATATATTAACTTACATGAAAGTCTTATGAATCAGCAAAAGTGACCAAGAGTGAGGGTTTACTCTTTGGTTTATCATAGAAACTAGATGACACAGACTGAGTACAATAGCAATTCAATCCCCTAAACCATTAATCTGGAATGATGAGTAATGTATAATAGGAAGAAATTTAGTAGGAATAAGCACAACATCCCGCTGAGCTCAAATAAAACAAAACAAAATAGCTCTCACAGTCTAAGATAGAGCAGAACTAATTTGTCATGCGTTTGTATGAAATGACTGTTATTAAAAATTGGCTATATTTCCACAATGTAAGGTAACTGCCAAAAAGAAAAGAAAAGAAAAGAAAAGAAAAAAGAAGAACTTCGCCCTATGTAGATAACAAAGTCACAAAAATACAAAATTCTCATTGAGTCAAAGTTATCCTAAAAGTCCAAAATTTCCCATAAAGAACAACAATGTTTTTAGGGGAGAGGCTAAATAAACAAAAAAACCACACGTCTTTAAAGTCTCAAATCATACTTCGCCTTCCCCATAACCAGTGTTGAGTTTATGATCCATGAATTTTCAGATTTACATTTCTCATTTCATGTTTACTCTGGGGTATGTGTTCACTGAGTGCACAGTACCTCTTCTTATTTCTTTGTGATGAAATGTACAGTAGAATTATGGTAAGTTAAATGCATATGCGATGGAGCTCCGCTGTAATCAGACTTCATTAATAAGAGAAGCACTTGCCCTGGGCAGGTGAGGGGCCTGTTCTCTTCTATGTTAGTCATTCTATATCTGACACATCCTGTCTATTCCTATGTGACACATTTACAAAGAGTTGTTGACACGTGTGTACAGGGCAGTGTTATTCACAAGGAATTGTTCTGGTGACATAACTCCTTGTTCTATTAGGAGGAGGGATGCTTAGCCTGGAAGAGGCAGCTTGTGAGCTGTCCTGTTGAAAATGGATTAGATTTAAGATGTGTTCACCTGAAGTCAATACAATACTCCACATGAGGTCAACTAGTACGCAGCTCAGTGGGAGGATAACCTCCCTTTTCCTTCAGGACTGGAAATGTAACCAAAGATTGAAGTTGCTTTTTGGCAGATATATCACACAATTGGCTCATGTCACACTTTCAGTCGACAAAAAGTCTGGTTCTTTCCACAAGATCTGTTTTCAAGACAGATCTGCCCAGTTCTGTGAAGGGCAAGTTAAATTTTGCACCTTAGTGCATAGCTTATATTTCTCCTTATTATATGAAATTCTATTAGCTTTGCTCTGTAATTTCAGTTTAGTTAGGGTGCTTTGTTTTTTGCAATATTAGTTATCTATACTGCTTTCTTGTTTAGCTTTTTACAATCTACAAAAAAGGCATAATTGTCCTATACATCTCATTCAATGTGTTACAGAGACATGTTGGAAAGATGGGACTATGTGAAAAATCATGAAGGACTCTACTGAAAGTACCCAGTAATTTGACTCAATACATAAATTAATGTTATTCTCCACTTAGTCTATTAAAATATCACAAAATTAACTTATACCATTTCTATGGCTTTTCCTTAAAAACAAGTGGGTAGTATAATCAAAAATTAAATTAGCCTTGTTTGCCATGAGTTATTTTTAGTACAACCATGCTGGCTAATTGTAATTATCTCCTAAATGCTTCCAAATTTTTCAATATCCTAAAATCATTTTTGTTGCTAGATAATGTCAGATTAATTTTATGGTTTTAATTTCTGGAATGTGTCTTTATCTTCTTTTTAAAATTGGTACATTTTCCCGTTTTCCACTCTCCTGGCATCTCTCCCAGGTTCTGTGATTCCTCAGGAATCTCCGGCAGACTTTGCATGAACGCGCCTGCAGGGCCTTTCAGTTACCACAGCTGTGCAGCTGTGATTTGTCTGAGCGTAGGCACCTAAACTTAATCAAAACAGCTTAATTATTACAGTGATCATGCTTGGAGGTAAATTTGTAGAGTCAATGTGCAAAGTGAAAATTGAGTAGAGCCAAAAATACTCTTGAAGTCCCTCAAATTGCCCATACAGAACACAATTTGTCATATGATTCTGTATGTACATTATATAAATAGATATATAGCATACTTAGCAATATACAGCATAAAAGAAAGAGTTTTTACGAAAAAATTATAGTGCCTACACTATATGGGCACTCAGAGCCAAGACTCACTGAGGGTAACAGATCCAAGGGTTTCATGTCAGACAAACTGCCGAGCTTGGATTGAATTGAATGAATGAATATGGGCAAATCTGCCCACTTTTAATTTTTCTGAGTTCACATAGTTGCATCCCTTAATGCAATTCCAGTGTAACTTATTCTCTATTTGGGGCTTTATTTCTTCCTCCAGCATACTTTATTTTGGTGTGATGGTATAGTGCCTACACTAACTCTCAAGGAGTAGAAAATCAGAATCTTTGGTAATTGTGAGTTGATAAAGAACCCTGCCTGCCATGCATGGCACATTTTATTTTCCATTGTACTTTCCCCCCTTAAACATGCTAAGGATTATTACATGAAGACTCCGGCTGTCTGCAGTCATCTTGGTCTCTTCCTTGACACCTTTTATCCTGTTATTCACACTCCAAATCCTTTCTCCATATTTACGCCAGCTGAAAGATAACACAAAAGACAGACCTGTGTCTCCAGACTCTTAAATTTCTTGGTGATGGGATGCAAAATAAAACCCCTGAAATTTTGCTGTAGATGAAAGAACCCAATGCTGTAAACTTCCAAATAGATCAGAATTAGAGAGCCCTGTATCAAATTCTATTTCAGCAAAGTGAAACCTGGAGAGATTACACAATTTTCCTACACCACTTTCCTCCAAGCTGCGAGGAATAGTATTGAAAACCAAGTCAAACCTGAGAGGTTTGGCTTCCCCTATTCAATGTTCACATTGTGTATTGTAGTTGTGCACCCACCCAATTTTCACACAGAAATGAAACAAAGAACATGGATTCTCCATCTGAGCACTGTCCCTGACACACAAAACAATGCTATAGAAAGCAAGTACTAGTCAACAGGACACTGGCTCAGTGTGGACTCAAGATGTATTTGATTTCCTCTGGCAAATAAGATACAGCAAAATGAAAGCCGGTTGTATCTGGGGGTAGGGGGACAGGGTGGGTGTGGAGGGGGCGAGCATGTGGGTGAAGCATCACTTTAAAAGGACCAGTACGGCAGGAGAGAGGCAATAGAGAAAAACCTGCTGTGAAGTATTTCATTTTTGTGATTCTTTAACAATTTACAGAAGCAATGGCATGTAAGGGAAGTTCCCTTCTCTTTGGGGAATCATAAATAAAATAGTGGTGTAATCAAAGGACAGAAGAAAAAAGAGACTTCAGGTATTTAATTCTTATTTGCCTCCTTTTCCATTATGTATGACTCCTGGGCAGGGGAGGGTTTCAGAAAACAATAGCTCAGCTTAGCCTGTCTGCCAGAGCCTTCCAAATTCTGAGCCTGCTGCTCTATGTACTGCTTTCTACTCAGCGAATAGAGAAGGATTTGAAAAGGTCTTCAGGAAAAAAAAAGTGGTGAGGTTTCTGCCGGATTTGCTATCAGGGCTTGTTAATTTCCCTGATCAATAGTCCTCTCTGCAGTTTAGGTCTCTACCATGGTCTCTAGAGAGTCTGTGCTTCTGCTGGGGGAACTTCCAGAAGCTTCTACCTGAGGGGATGCTGGGAGTCAGGAGCAGAGATGCTTCGACTGGCCTCCCAGAAGTGTTAGAGGTGTCAGGAGCGTGAAGACAGCCATGTGGCTGTGGAGAGGCCTCCTTTCCCCCAGCCTGGAGTCCTGGCTGTCGTGGACAATTTCTTTGAGTCTATAAACCATCCAAGTCATAGTCAATGCAGAATGAATTCTATGTGCTGATATTTTAGCAGCATTCACAGAATACTAGGAAAGAATATAATGGGGAGAAAGGAAAGGTTACCAGGGTAGATTCTGCAGAAAAGGACAGATGATTGGAGACTCAAAGATTCCCAGAAATTATAGATGGACAAGCCCGCTGGGCAGGTTGTCAGACCCACACTTGTGAACTGCAATTCTAAATTCTTCCCTGTTGGAAACAGCCCATTACTCCCCAATTTAGTCTTTTTGAAATGCTTCAGAAACAAACTTCCAAACATTTCTCTCCACAGGATCCTTTGCTAATAAATATGCAGTGCAAAGAAAAAATAACATTTGTGTCCAACTGGGCCTTCTGCTTTGACTGAAAAGCAGTGGTAAGTGATTATAAAAGCAATTGCTAGAGATCCCTTCTAGGACCTTACAATGATATTACCAATATGTTTTCAGGCCATAATTTGTTATGTATTATTAAAATAAAATATAATATTTTAGGGTTTGGTCGTATTTTCTAAATTCTCTCAATGCTATTTAACATCTTGTTACAGCAAAAGATGGAGACTCATCACTGTTCAGGTAACAAAAACCAGTGCAGAATTGTAACTTGCTTGAGGGGGTTAAGTCTAAAAAGTATGTTCTAGCATTAAAAGTAAGGCATGGATATGAATCAATAAAAATTTTTATAAAATTGCAGAGGGCTTCGAAAGCCATGGTATTGTAATTTTTTTCAATTATACCAGTGATGGGGAAAAGTGATTATTAATCTTGTGGTAAAAGTTTCAATTTTTGGCATCACCATTTATTTCCCCAAGTCCTTAGGAAGACGGGATCATAATATCATTTGCATTCAAGGTATTTTCCAGGCAAAAATTAAGAAGAAATTTGTGTTAGTAGAATAGCATGGGTTTTCTGTTAATATAAAATATATTATATTATTTCTATAATTCTTAGTTTGGAATTAGATTTTGAAAAGAGAATCATCGCTTATCATTATCCCTCAGCTGGATGGGGAGTTAAGAAGCAGCAATGCCCAGACACTTGTGATTAGGCAAAGTAACAGTTATTTGAAAGTGAATTAAAATGATCGGCTGCCAGGCAGGGTGTGGCGGTGCACTCCTGTAATCACAGTACTTGGGAGGCTGAGGCAGAAGGATCACAGGCTTGAGAACAGTCTCAACTTAGCAAGACCCTGCTTCAAAATAAAAAGGGCTGGGGGTGTAGCTCAGAGGTAGAAAGCCCCTAGGTTCAATCCCCAGTACCAAAAAAAAAAGAAAGAAAAAAAATTGGCTGTCATTTTCACGGGACAGGGAGCAAAAGGGCCACCGGGAAGAGGGTGCGAGGGTGAGGCATATTTAGGGCACAGGCCTGAGTGAACTCCAGTGGCCCTGAGGGAGCCCGTGCCCTGAAGTTTTGCACCCTTGGGACTCCTGTTGCCTTATCTCAGTCCCAACCCTGGAAATTCAGATCAGTTATATGAGTTAGATATACTACGTATATTGAAGATTAATCTTATGTCAGAGAACTAAAATCTAAAACTAATCACAGCCTTGGAAATTAATTAATTTACATTATCCTGCATTTCTGTGAAATTTTCTTCTCTAACATGTAGAAAAAAGGGGTCTGTGGTTAAATAAATAAAATACATAAGAAAAATAAATAGTGCTGCTTTGGGAGACTGATTTCCCAGTGGTGGAAAGATGACTTTACGACTTGGCTTCCTTCTTCCAAAGAGCCAGTGTGCTAGAATTTCTCTAGTGGCCACATGTCGTGGGTAGAGAGAAAGCCGATTTCAAGTCACACTTTTGTAGGTATAAATTAATATAATTTGCTTTATACATTCTTACCACAATAGCATAAGTAAGTTGGTTGTTTAAGAAATCATTCTTTTAAGTGATGGCAGTTCCCTTCCTTAATATCATACAGTATTGGGATATAAATTGATCAAGGATTCTGTGATGTCTTTTCAATGATCTAAAAATAAAAAAGTGGGGCTGGGGATGTAGCTTGGTCATAGAGTCCTTGCCTAGCATGTATGTGGCCCTGGGTTCAATCCCTGCACTGCAAACAAGACAAAACAAAAACCAAAAAGTCAGATAGGCATTATTGGATAGTGAAGGGTTGGTGGAAAACCTTCAAGGAGCTTTGAAGGTAAAAAACAGTTTTCTTACAAACTGCTGATTTTGTAGTTAATCTTTGCATCCATAGTTATATGCCAGAGCTATATTGGCATAAGTGACTTACATCCCTACATTTCTCTCATCAGCACAATGACCACAACTGGCCCAGGAATGCGAGAGATGCAGCCAAGGTTTACAGAGGCTCTCAGGATTTTCCTTTCCTTTCCTATTCTTCTTTCTGTGGGGGGCGTGCTTGGTCTTACCCTAAGGATTATCTACTTTTCTCTATAGCAGCAAAGATGTTTGCTATATCATTAAAAAAAGGGACCCAGACCAATTAGAATCCACACCTCTGATGGTATTCTCTTAAAATGAATAATAAATTGGCAATTACCAAAGTTCTAACACAACCTGATTATCCCTTTGCTAATTTCCTTTTCATTAAGTTTACAAAGAAAGGTTTTCTATTTCCTACAAAGCCACAACTAAGTACAAATCTTAGTATTTCAGTAAACCCAGGCAAATTATACATATTGTAACTACATATAAGCAAACTGCTTCAATGTCAAAGGTTCGGCACTGGGGGAGAGCAATGTGCTGATGACAGCAATAATTCAAATTTCCAGGTACGCTTGCCATTGCTTCTCTGCAGATTTCTTTCGAGTCACTGGTGGGAGCTTCCCAGGGAGAGGTGGCTTTATTCCCTCATGGCAGACAGGAGGATGCTGCTGCGAGGAAGCCGATGCCACCTGGCAGCAATGGCCGCACAGACTGCTGGAGAGGCACAGATTGGAACCCAAGCCTCATCAGACGGCAGCTGTGACAGTGGCATATTTCAAAAGTGTATTGCAAATTTCACACAAGGGGTCTTTAAAATAATTTGAAAGTCTCCTTGGCTTTCATAGACCTTGAATTAAGAACGCCTCTGACAAGCAAAGCACTATGTTTTACTTGTCTGAGGATAGATAGAAACTTACAGCCACATTTTAAAAATCTGCAGCTGATTATGCTGTTTCCAAATATAATAAGCTACTATTAATGATTAGTTCTCTCTAAAAGACCAACAGGACACTTTGTACCTCACAACTAAAACAATAAAATTTAAATGTTGCTACCCTTGAAGACATTCCCCCTAAAATTTGTTTTCATAAGTTGCTTAGATGCTTAGGAGCCAATTTGAGTATTTATTCTATACCTGCAACGCTATCAAATGCAAGGGACTAATATTAGAAGTACATCTTTTGAGATCTCACATGCAAATTTGAGAAACAGCCATCTGTCCTGTTAACTGCAGAAGAAAAGGTCTTAGCTTACACCTCTTTACCTGTCCTCTTCCAGAGAGGGTTTCTGGATCCAGGTTGATGCGCAGTTGAGAAGGATCCATGGGGTGGTTCTTCAGGCCATAAATGCACAGACGGGAGCGGGAACTTTGAGAAGCATCCAGTCTTTCTTTCGGCCTCCATGTAAATACCTCTGAAAGAGGAACATGAATTATGAGTTGGGAGGCTCACTGGGGAGAAGAATATCCACCTCTTTGCTCCAGCTACTTTGTTCTTGACACAGGTGGGTCTAGATTTTCTGGAACCTGAAGTTTATACATCACTGGGGGCCTTTTTTAGTACCTTGAGGTACTAAAGCGTGTGCTTCACTGGCTTCATGGTAAATCTACCTGCGGCTCTTACACATAATATGAGCCCCACTTCTGACAGGCAGGGCAGCGGCGGGAGAGTCCAGGGCCTCGCATTATAAGGAATGTGGAGAGGGTTTTGTCTGCATGAGGTTCCTGTGGGTGTCATCGAGACACACGGCTCCTTCAGCATAGGGGTACAATCAAAAGCCAATGAGGTCGACTTTTAGGGAAACGTAGAGCAGTTGATTGACCATGAATAGATGACTAGATCTTTATTTCTTCCTATGCTATTTCTAGTCTTAAAAAGTCTGTAAAGCCACAGAAACAGAGTTCTAACAGGGCGTTTAACCCTTGTTTATGCTATATGACCACATGTTTTATCTTTTTTTTACTGTACTAACTAGCCACCCCAACCTAAAAGATGATCCTCCCAATTTTAGCTATAAGGCAGTGGACTGAGTTTGAAGCAGATGGTTAAGTTTGATCATTATGGGTTGACAGTATGTCTACAAATTATTCCAATGGCCACTGCCAAAGAGTGCCCCCCTCCACTGAATGCCTGCGGGAGCCCAGCCCCACACAGGCAGTCTGTCTCCGAGGGAGTGATGAAAGGTGCGTTCAGGGCAAGACATACTCAGACTTAATCAATTAAAAAAATCACAGTATCTAAAGTTTTCAGTCACAGTTGCCTCTTAGTTCAAAAGTGATGAAAGTATTTTTCAGAATTAGTAGATTTGGAGTATATTAAACGTCAGTCAGGATGGGGTCAGTAGCAGGCCACTAAATGTAGGAAGAAAGAGTTCCATTCACTACCATTAATTCAGTTCCCTTGATGGCTCCATAGAATTTTACAGGTCTGTTTTCAATTCTTTCTTCCACACTTCTGCCCCTTTGCTTCCTCGTAGGGGGCTCTTTTACACAAATCTCTCTTAACCTCTTGCTCTTGCTTATAAAATAAGTATTCAATGGCATATATATGTGAATACTCCCTTTCTTTAATATGTATCTCCTAGAAGAATAAAAAAAACCCACAGGAATTGTACCATCACCCTAACATCATAAATTGAGTACTGTATTTTAGCACTTTAGAGATGAACAGTACCAACTGGTTAGATTAAAAAATAGGATCAGGGCCATATGGATGGAAGGGAAATTAACATTCTTACAATTTATAGACTGCTGTCAGGAATAGAGAATGCTGGCTAGGGTCAGAAGCTGTGATTATGCAATATTCTACAAATTCCACCTACCTCTGGAACAGTACGGGGACGGAGCCGAACTTCACCAAAATGAAAGATCGGAGTCGAAGATCAGGAGGACAGAAGTAGGACAAGGCCATTCTGAATTTGAAGGATCCTGCTTACTTCACATAATTATGATGAGAATCAGTTGAGATTACCTACATGACTACATTTTATAAACTATAAGTCCTTGTTTAAAATGTAGACATTAGCTGGGCATGGTGGCGCATGCCTGTAATCCCAGTTCCTGGGAGGCTGAGACAGGATGATCACAGGTTTAAGGCCAGCCTCAGCAACTTAGTGAGACCCTATTTCAAAATGAAAAATAAAAAAAAAAGAGCTGAGGGTGAAGCTCAGGGGTAGAATGCCTCTTGGTTAAACCTCTAGTTCCAAAATAAATAAATTATAGTATAATTATAATTATTTTTCTGTGGTACTGGGGATGGAACCCAGGGGCCTTCTACCTCTGAGCTGTACCCCCATACCTATTTTATTTGGAAACATGGTCTCACTAAGCTGCAGAGGGCCTCACTAAGTTGCTGAGGCTGGCCACGAACCTGCAATCCTCCTGACTCAGCCTCCCAAGTACTGGGATTACAAGTGTGCGCCACCACACCCAGCTTAATTATAATTATCTGAGACTGGAACACATTTAAAAGCTTCAGGAGATGGTGTAGGGAGGAAGTGTCCTTAAACTTGAATCCCATTGTTATACTGAGCTCTTCAAATAGAAGTTGACTGGTTTGTGGACAGAATTAGCTAGAAAACGTCTGCGGTGGTGGATTTGGGTGAATTAACTAATGTGTTCTACAAACTGATTTGCTGTGGATCTCATGTAACTAATTCTTTGATTCATTTCAGGTAAACATTAAGAGTTCAGGGAAAGTATTTTTTCTAGCACCGAGCTAAGCATGTAGCGGGAGCACAATTATATTAGTTAAACAAATATATATATATATCAGCAGTCCTGCCTGTCCTACTCTATAAGTAAGGAGTAGACACAAAGAAATCCAAACAACTACAACTAAACAAAATAATTTCCTCTAAAGGCAGAGCTCTCCTCCATGAGAAACTGTTATATGACCCTTAGTTTTGTTGAGGTTAGGGTTAGGGTCATTTATCCTTCCATCCATTTACTTAATAAATATTTATTGAGCAACTGCTGTATCTCAGACTCTAAATGATGCTCAGGAGACACTGAGATGAACTAGGCATGATGCCTACCCTTTGTTAGAAAGTGCCTATCTCGTCTGCTAGCACTGCTGCCATTGCCATTGTGATGAAGGCAGTAGGAAGGGAGCCTGGAGGTTTTGGTGGGAGCAGTCAGCAGTGCCGCACCTGCCTCGTCAGGGTCGATAGCCAAGGTCTACTGCCATGGGCACACTCAACAGGGTGGTGAGTTAAAGGTGTCAGGTGTCATGGGGGTTTGACTTTGGATGTGAGCCCTATTATGAAGAGAAAATATTTTCTCTATGATGTCTATATTCTCACATAGGGTGCAAATACACACTATGTGAGAAAGGGTGAGGCCAAAACAGAGAGAGATGAACTATTTCAGACTTATTCTCTGCTTTTCAACCTATTGGTTGGCAGAAGAAAGAGCTAGAGCATGATGCTCTGTACCTATCACACCACTCTTAAATTCTACTGAGTATCCTGGTCTATCACTACATGATCATGCCAAGGTTCACGTGTGGTAAGCATCTCATTGTTTATACCACACAGCCTCATTCTGTCCCATGGACTTAGTCTATTTTCAGTAGTCTCAAACTGCACTGAGCAAGCTGTGTGTGCATGTAGTTTTTTTTTTTTAATGTGTTGGGAATTGAACCCAGGGATGCTTTACCACTGACCTACGTCCCCAGCCCTTTTTATTTTTTATTTTGAGACAGTGTCTTGCTAAATTGCCAAGGATGACCTCAGACTTGTGATCCTCCTACCTCAGTCTTCCCAGTGGTTGGGATTACAGGCGTGTGCCATTGCACCCAGCTAAGAATTGTATTTTTTAGGTATTGACGTGTGTGCATAGTGGTGCCTCGTTTCTTGTTGACCATGTTGCAGGGGGACAGTTGGTTCTGATGGCCTGGCTTCCCAGTGCATGGGAGGCCCTCAGGGGTCACTCAGTGGCAAATCCCTACAGCGGCCCACATTCTCCATGCATCAGCCCAGATTGTGTATCTGTGGGTGAAGACATCGGATCAGTGATAAGCTGTTAGTGAAAGAGCTGGAGAGGAACCAAACAGGACGATGATTTTCCCGTCCCTTGTAAGAATCTTCCTGAGTTCACATTCAGGCACCTGCCTATGGGCAAAGAATTGGGTTCACTGGGAAGACCACACCAAAGCAAGTTCTTTGTTGGCTAGCCTAGTGGTTACCTCTAAGCTTCTCAGACTTTATTGTTAAAAACTGATTTTATCCTAGTAGACACGACGCAATGGAGAGTACAGAGATGAAAGAAAGGCAGTAACATAAGTCCCTCACCTACACCCCCTCATCATTTTTGCTCCTAAAAAGGTAGAAATCCTCTAGTGCAGGCAATCTACAGTGCATTCCTTTTAGTAATTGATAATTCTGTAGACATTAAGGGACTTTAAGTGTTGTGTATTATGTCACGAAAGCACTTCAAATCTGCTTAAAAAAAGTAAGATTTGATAGATCTGAAAGAGTTCTTTCTCCTTTATTCCAGTGTCTTCCCAGGCACCTCAATAGTTCATTAAATTATATTACTCAGAAGTGCTGAGTTCAGTGGGGATAGATACAAGTGTGAGGTCGCAATAGAAATTATGGGAGCATGAGGTTCTATTAAGCAGAAATAGAGTGCCTTGCTAGTGCTTCCTGTAGGAGAATTTCCTTTTAGAGCTGTGGATGCAATTCATGCACTTTAGTGAGCTGGATCTGGCCCTGCACCTCTCTCCCTTCAGGCTTTTCCTTCACAAAGCCAGCACCTCTGACTTATTTGACTTTATAATCCCGGCATAGGTCCTGACACTAAATCACTCTTTGGTGAATGAATGTTTCGTCAGCTCCAAGAGGGAAAAAAAAAAACTCATTAGTCAATATGTGTTAGACTAAAAATTATTACAAGCTAAGTAAGCCTTTGTGTAATTAAAAGATTAACAAGCTCTTCACTGGAATATCTCCCCTTTGGATACATCATACAAATAATGAACATCATAGACTGCATTGTTCAGATGTGATTTTTTTTCCCCAATTATACAAGAATATAGCTTTTCAAGATGTAACAAAGGATATGGGAAAAATTAATGATCTATCCAAAGAAATGAAGCTTTTACTTGTTAGTAATGTGTGTGTGTGTGTGTGTGTGTGTGTGTGTATGTGAATTGCAGGTACATGGGAAAGGGTGAGGTAAAAATCAACAAATGGCTGAAAGGAGAGATAAATAAGGAGACAGACAATGTCTCATTTACATCAAGCTGTGAGACCAGATATTTGTTATTGAATCCTTGGAATGAGAGCACAGCTCTTGTTTATTTACATTTGTTCTCAGTTTGAAAGACAGCCCAAGAGGTAAAATAAAATGAGAGTGCCTCCAACGCCTTCTAAATTTCCCCTTAAATTGAATTTCTTGTTTTATCAGGGAACAATACTTGCACTGATGTTAGGCAGACAGCTAAAAGGTCAACACGTTCCCTTGGCTGCCTTTTGTCAAGGGTTTTTGACTTGTCTGTGAATAAAGATCTCCCAGGAGGAAGGCAGACCTGAATTTCCTGTCATTTAGAAGACAGCAATGAATTTGAAAATGTTACAAAAAGCATAAGGGACTTCAGGCACACCTTCAGACCCGCTGCGGATGCCAATCGCCGCCCATGTAAACATGTACACAGAAATGTTTTGGATTTGTTCTGTCAACTTTTGGTTGTGAAACAAATTGTTTTACAACAGCCCACCTTGAATGCAGAATGAACCCAACGCTTTCGTCGTTTCTGCCTCGCGCCTAATCAGAGGAAACCATGTTCTCTGCTCACTCGCAGTGTAAGAATATGCTCTGCTAGCAGGAGCTGTGGGCTGCGGGACTGAGAAACCCCATTTCCCTTTTCTCATTTTTGTTGCTTGAACCTCTGCAGGTCTCTGTGTATGTTTCAGGGTCTGAGATTTCTGTATGTATAATAGGCAAGGCTTAATTACTAGCTCCTACACAAAATTAAATGGGCCTCTCCTAAGTGTTACTAATTTTTTTTGAAGTAAGCGAATTATTGTTTTTCCTCAAAACAATCCCAGCAAGAAATATTTTCCCTTTAAGTTTCTTTGAACTTTAGGAAAGTGTGTGTGTGTGTGTGTGTGTGTGTGTGTGTGTGTGGTGTGTGTGTGTGTGTGTGTGTGTGTGTGTGTGTTTATTGGGGATTCAAACACCCAGGGGCATTCTACTTCTGAGATACACCCCTATCCCTATTTTATGTTATTTTTTATTTTGAAACAGGGTCTAAGTTGCAGTGGGCCTCACTAAGTTGCTGAGGCTGGCCGTAAGCCTGTGATCCTCCTGTCTCAGCCTCCCAAGTAGTGGGATGACAGGCATGCACCACCACGCCCAGCTGAAATTTGTTCTTAGAAAAGTAAATAGCAAGCCAGGCGTGGTGGCGCATGCTTGTAATCACAGTACTTGGGAGGCTGAAACCAGAGGATCCGGGTTCGCAGCCAGCCTCAGCTCTCTCTCTCTCTCTCCCTGTCTCTCTCTCTCTCTCTCTCTCTCTCTCTCTCTCCCTGTCTCTCTCTCTCTCTCTGTCTACTTAGTGAGGCCTCTGCAACTTCATGAGACCCGGTTTCAAAATAAAGTATAAAAAATAGGGCCGGGGATGTAGCGCGGAGGTAGAACGCCCCTGGGTTCAATTCCCGGTACTGCAAAAAAAAAAAAAAAAAAAAAGAAAAGTAAATAGCCTTTGCTATTTGTAAGAAAGCCTTCATGTAGTCTTTTGTCACTCTTTAATTTAAGCTGGGAATTTATTATTGTCTGCCATAAACTCCGTTTAGGTAACTGAAAGCATGCCTGGGGAAGGAGGTAGAAGCTTAGTCCATTTTCCTCTAAGCTATCAAGAAAGCACACAGTCTCTTCCTGCATTATTTCTAGTACAATCAGTCACCAGTGGAATGAAGAGTGTTTAAATCCCTTATTTCAGATGTCGCTGATCAAAATGTAGGCATTCACAGTCAGATGACAAATATTGGTTGAGAGACTTCATGTGAAATAAGTTGAACCGGTGCTATAGAGGATAGTAGTAATAACAAAATGGCAACTCATATAATTTGAGTGCTAACCGTGCTCTAGGCAGTATGCTAAGTACTTAATATTTAGTCTTTTTCAATCCTCAGAGAAACCCCATAAAAAGAATTTCCTATGAAGAGTGGAGGCATATATATCGCATGGTCATACAGGTAAGGAGTGACCGAGCAGTGATCTGAACCTAAAACTTTCTAAATAAAAATACTGTGTGAATTAATACGCATTCTCATTAAGAAGAATGATTTCATCATTTTAACTTCATGTTTTATTTTGTTATTATTATTGTTATTATTTCCGGTACTGGTGATTGAACCCAGGGGCTTTCTATCACTGAGCTACACCCCCACATTTATTTATTTATTTTGAAACAGGGTCTCACCACGTTGCCCAGGCAGGCCTCAAATCTGCTATCCTCCTGTCTTGGCCTCTCAAGTTCGAGTTCATGTCTTAATGTGGCTCACGCTGGACTGCCAAGAGTAGAGTTGCCCTGAATATTACTGGAAGATTTGTCATAAGCAAGATACAATTCCTCCCCTCTTCAAGTTAACTTGATAGGCTTTTATAGTAATTCCAGTACAAAATCTATTAGTAGTTCAAGGGAGAAGTACAATGGAATTCTAAAGCTCATCTTAATGAGAAAGCACATGGCAATGGCAAGGAGTTAAAAATTCACTAATAATGGAATTGTCGAATTGTATATATTATAAACTCACGTTAAATAAAATTCATGGGAAGCATTGTTTTAGACTGAGTTCCTACCCTAGCCTCCAACATACAAACCAAAATAGAGTCCTCATATTAAAAATGTCATGTAATCAACTGAAACTTTAAAAAAAATAGGAAAATCCCCAAATAGGTCAGTTTAAAAAAAAAAAACCCAGAAGATCCACAGCAACCAATTAGAAAGGGTCTAGTCAACATGACCCAGCATGATAAAGACGTCCCTTACAAGGAAAGTTATTTCAAGTAACATGATATTAACCAGTCTTGCTTTTTGGTATATTGCTACTTTCTTGGTCCTGTTCATACTACCTTACAAAAACCAACTGTTCTTCCACGGCCAATGGAGCTCCTTCTATTTTTTATCTTTCTTTTTTTCTTTTTTGATGATGAGTAAGGATGATGCCCTATTCATGAATTGCTTGCTTGTTTATCAACACCAATTGATCTAAATTTGTTTTTTTTTAAAAAAACATCTGTTTTTATTGTACTGGGGATTGAACCCACGGCCTCACACATGCTAGGCAAGTGCTGTATCACTGAGCCACATTCTCAACCTTTTTCATTTTCCTTTGAGACTAGGTTCACTAAGTTGCCCAGGCTGGCCTCGAACTTGTGATCTTCAGCTCCCTCAGCCTCCCAAGTAGCTGGGATTACAGGTAGAAATTTTTCTAACAGCTATAATATTTAAACTAGTTTTGTATTGGCTTAAGATTAGATTAATCAATGGAACAACCCAGAAAGAGCCCCAAGAATAAACTTTAGTGTGTGAGAAGTGCAGCATTTCGAATCAGCAAAGGAGTGCTGAGTTTGTGCTAAAACAGTTGCTTCACTAATTGGGAAAAAATATTGTTAAATCTTTACTTCACATACTGTACCAAAATTAATTCCAGTTGGAGTAAAGGAGTTTTCTTTAATTTCTTTCAATGATATTTTATACCTTTTGTGTGCAGGACTTTTATATCTTTCACTACATTTCTAGGTGTCTAGGAATGTTAATGTAAATGATATCTTTAAATTTAAAAAATTGTAACTGCTCATTCTTGGCACACAGAAATACGAGTGCATTTCATATATTGATCTTCTATCTAGTGACCTTGCAAACTTACAGATTCATTTTAATATTTCTATCTATATATTTCTTTTTATTTTATGTGTATAATTATACTCTCAGATTAAGGAAGCTTCCTTCTATCCCTAGTATTCTAGTAATTTTTATCATAAACAGGGGATCTTCTGCATCTATTGAGATATTTATATTATTTGCCTTCTTTTTTCTTTTAATATAGTGGTTTATACAGATTAATTTTCAAATTTTAAACTAATTTTTCATTCTTAAACTCAACTTGGTTGTGTCATATCATAATAACATTTTTTTTTTGGCCCTGGGGATTGAACCCGGGGGCATTCCAACTCCAACCTATACCCCCAGCCCTATTTCTTTTTTTTGAAACAGGGTCTCCTTAGGTTGATGAGAATCTCACTTTGCTGAGGCTATCCTTGAACCTGTGATCCTCCTGTCTCAGCCTCCCAAGTACTAGGATTACATGCATGCGCCACCATGGTAACCTTTTTATGCATAGCTGAATTCAGTTTTCTAACATCTAAGATTTTTTGTATCTGTCGTTAAACTGAAATGGGCCTACAGTTATCCCTTCTATAAAATGCTGCTTCTGTTTTAATTCTCTAGAATAGTTTGTGCATGTGAAGAATGACATTCATTCTTTAATATTTGGCAAAATTCACCAATGAAGTTCCCTGGGCCCATGGTTTTAGTAGAAGGTTTTAAATTACAAATTTGATTTTTAAAATAGCTATGTTATGGAACTAATCATATCTCTTATTTTCCCTTATATCATTTTATCTAAGTTGAGCTTTTCTAGGAATTTGTCTATTTCATTTAAATTTGTCATTTATTGACATTCTATCCACATTACCATAATCAATAATAATAATATCCATTTAAATATTTTCTTATATAAAGCTTTTATTTTAGAATAGTTTTAAATTGAAAGAAAAGTTGAAAAGATAGTATAGAGAGTGCTTGCAATACCCTCCAAGAACTAATGAACCGATATCAATGGATTATTATTGTTAATAGAACTGAATACTTCATGGGTTTTATTAGTTTTTTTCTAGTACCTTTAAAAAATTGAGTCATGATTGACATAAAAAGGTGGTCATATTTAATGTCCACATCTTGATGAGTTTAAAGATGAGTATATGCTTGCAAGACCATCACTATAAACAATACCATAAATACAGCCATCACCTCTAAGAATTTCCACCCTCCCTCTTTTTGTTGTTGTTATAGGAACACTTAACACAAGAGCGTCCCTCAATTGATTGTGTGTGTGTGTGTGTGTGGTGTGTGTGTGGCACTAGGGATTGAACTCAGGGGCATTCTACCTCTGAGCTACACCCCAGCCCTATTTTATTTTTTTATTTTGAAACAGGGTCTCACTAGATTGATGAGAGTCTACTACTTGCTGAGGCTGTCCTCGAACCTGTGATCCTCCTGTCTCAGCCTCCCACATACTGGGATTACAGGCGTGTGCCACCATGCCGGGCTCCTCAATTGAGTTTTAAGTGTACGGTACACTGTTGTTCACTCTATGCCTTATGCCTTTTTCTGTTCTAGGATCTCATCCCGAGTATCACATTACATTTTGTTGCTATAGCTCCACTTTCTTATACTTTCCATGTTTTTGATGCCCTTGGCAGTTTTGGGGAGTACTAGTCAGGCATTTGCAGAATGTCCCTCAATTTGGATTTTTTTTTTTTTTTTGGTTTTTCTCATGGTTAGGCTGAGGTTATTTGGGGAAGAAGATGAGAGAGATGAAGTGCAATTTTCATCACTCATATCAAGGGGACCTGTTATCCACCTATACTTGCTTAAATATATGCAGGATCTAAAGTAATATAGACCTCATTTTCATCTCTAATATTGGCAATTTATTACTTTTCTCATTTTTTTCTTGATAGTTTTGGCAGGGAACTTTTTATTTTATTAGTCTTTTCAAAGAACTGATTTGGGCTTTGCTGAATCCCTCTATTATAAATTTCTTTAATATTTTATTTATTTACCTTGTCTTCATTGTTTACTTCCCTCTCTGTTTTTGGGTTTAATTTTCTGTTGCTTATATAACGTCTTGTGATGGGTCTCAGCCAACTGTTTTTTAGCTTGTCTTTTTTTCTAATATTTGTAATATTCTAAACATAAGACTATAAATTTTCTCTAAGCAATATCTGTTGCATCTACAAGTTTTGATATCTAAAATTTATTTACATTCATTTAAAAGTATTGTCCAATTTCTCTTGCTCTTTCATCTTTGACCTATTGATAATTTAGAAGTCTTTTTCCTATTATTGAAAAAATACGAGGATTCCATAGTTTGTGTGTGTGTCATAAGTTTTTCTTAGTTCTACTATATTCAGAGAACATATTTCAAAAGTTTTAAATACTTTGAAATTAATTGAGAGTTGTTTTATGACCTACCATATGGTTAATATTAGCTTATGTTCCATGTAGGTTTGTGGAGAATGGGGATCTCATTACCAGCTCTTGGCTTTGTGTGGACTGTGTACCATTCCTACTGGCCTTTTATGATTGTCAAAACTCTAGCCTCCCTCTGGAGTCCCCCAAGCACTGGGACCCACTAGGGTTCTCTTTTAGTATGATGCTCTTTTTTTGAGCCTCCACAGGGTCAATAAAAATCACTATATTCCTTTTTCATTTATAGTATAATGTGATTTCTCTTTTTATTCAACCTCAGCTACCCATGGGGAGGGGGAATGTTTTCTGTTTTACTCTATGCAGAATTTCTATGTTCTTTTAGTGGGGGAGTTTCTTATTATATCATGATAAACTTCATCTCCTTCCCTGTAATAAAACATACTGTCATGCATGCAAATTTTGATTTAAGCTGAATTTTAAAGTTTTTGGGTTAAGTTGAGTGAAACTTCACTCTACATATAAATGAAATGAATGTCACTCCCTCTAAACTGCTTGGTGTTAGCAAAAGAATCCTTCATGTCGACACTTTTCTAAGTTGATAGCTGAGAGTGTGAAATGAGCCTGTGTCCCCTTTAGGTGAACAAATGTTCTTTCATTTATTCAGACAACCATACTTCCCTAAAGGAAATGAAAATATGTAACAAAGAAAGCTAAAAGGGCAGATCCCTAGATAGATCTATATTTCAAAGTAATAGCCTCCATACCAGCAGTGATGATAATATTGTTATTCTTAAAGAACTAGTATATACTAGAATTATTTTACTCATTTCTCATAGCAACTTGAAGGTTCTCACCACAATAGGACATTAAATTAGAACATATAACTGAAATACCAAGATACAATAGGTACTGCCTTCCATAGGAGAGTGTAGAAAGGAAAGAAGACAAGCTATACCCCCAGTCCTATTTTTTATTCTTTATTTTGAAACACAGTCTTGCTAAGTTGCGGAGGGCCTCAGTAAGTAGCTGAGGCTGGCCACGAACCCGGATCCTCTGGTCTCAGCCTCCCAAGTACTGGCATTATAAGCATGCGCCACCACTCTTGGCTTACATTTTTAAATTTTGAAATGGGGTCTCTCTAAGTTGCTGAGGCTGTCCTTGAACCTGTGATCCTCCTGTCTCAGCCTCCCAAGTACTTGAATTATAGGTGTGCACCATTGCACTCTATGTGAAGGTCATCTTTAAAATGTGCTGGGCAGATATTCAGAGAATATGAAGTCATCTTACAATGGTACAATCGAGAAAGGATATCTGTGTTCCCCTTTAATATATCTTCTTTTAGCACCCAATCTTTTTTGGGGTCCTAAGTAATGCTTACTAAGATGGGTAGAGAGGTAAAAGTCCAAGTCAGAGAGGGTAAGTGAAGGACTGCATCCATCCTTAACGAATATATTAAAGGAAGCTTCTAGATGTATGGTTTTTGTACCTGCAGATCATCTGGAAGATATTGTTTCCTCACAGGGGCAAACATCCACCCAAGTGTCTTACCTCCTTCCTATGCAGAGCTCATCACCTTGTCTTAGGGGAACATGCAGTTAGGGAAGATTAGAAATTAGAAAGTTCTACACATAAAATTATATGGCACTACATTAATAATATTGAATGCTTCATAGAAGTAGAAAACTGAGAGGAAATGTGAAAAGGACACACTATTTTTGCCCATGAACTATGTCTTACTCAACTTTGCATGATCCTTTCCTACTACAGTGCTTGTTGAAATTACCCATGTCCAAAGCCAGGCGTGGTGGCGCACGCTTGTAATCCCAGTACTTTGGGAGGCCATCCGAGTTCGCGGCCAGCCTCACCTCTCTCCCTGTCTGTCTCTCTTTCTCTCTCTCTCTCTCTCTCTACTTAGTGAGGCCCTCCGCAACTTCGTGAGACCCGGTTTCAAAATAAAGTATAAAAAATAGGGCCGGGGGTGTAGCGTGGAGGTAGAACACCCCTGCGTTCAATCCCCGGTACCCCCCCCCAAAAAAAAGAAATTACCCATGTCCTATATTTATGACACACCAAAAATGGTTGTCTCAAAGACACTCAAAAATGACTTTCTAGAGGAAGCCATGCCTGAATTGAATTTTCTTTTTTTTTGGTACTGGAGATTGAGCCCAGGGGCATTCTACCTCCAAGCTATACCCCCAGCCCTTTTTATTTTGAAACTTGGTCTCACTAAGTTGCTGACGCTGGCCTCCAACCTGTGATCCTCCTGTCTCAGCCTCCCAGTACTGGGATTTTAGGCATGCATCACGCCAAGCTTGAACTGAGTCTTAAAAGGGATTTAGGATTTAGTCGTGTAAAGATCTTACAAATTTAAACATCATTGAGTAGGATTAATGAAAAATAGCATTTATTTGCAAAATGAGCAATCATAAAGGGAAAGGAATGAGGCTATGATACACTACAATAATAAGAATCACACTGCTGAACATGGTGGGTCTCAAGAGGTAATCTTCATTGCAGAGAAATAAATATGGCTAATGGAGCCCTTCTATTCTTTGAGCAAGTTGACTTAAATTTACTCTTTAAAAAATAAACAAATAAGCAAGTGATATATAATGTCCATCAGTCTCATAGGCGTGATAAGCTATTTTTTTTCTTTTTCTTTTTAGGAGATAGATATGTTTAATTAATCTTTTTTGTTGTTATAGTTATTATTATTTACCAAAATGGCAGAATGGCTTTTAAAAGCTTCTCTTTTTGGAGATATAAGAAATGTGTTCTTGTATACCCAAGGAAATGCAGTTTTGCTCTGACTTCAAGAAAACAAGTGTGTTCTATGCTGATGTTAGATATTTTCTAAGGCACGCACACTTGGCCTCCGTCTGTTGCATTGCTCTAAAGGAGCTCACTACATCTGGATTTCTTAGACAGCCACTTAGAGGTATTCTGTGGAAGTTTTGAAAAATTGTAAAGGTCCATGAGTTGTGCAGAGCATGGCAGCACATGACTGTAATTCCAGCGACTCAGGAGGCTGAGGCAGGAGGATCACAAGTTCAAGGCCAGCCTGGGCAACATAGTGAGACCCTGTCTCAACAAGCAAACAACCCCTACACAACCATCAAAATTCAATTGTAGGCTCAAGGTCTGGTGTAGTCTGAGGTCTTTTGGATCACTCCCAGCTTCCATAGCAGCCACCCAATCTTAGTCAGTCAAACTGCATACATATGATTCTGTTAAAATAAAAAAGAAAGATCTATGAGTTGTACTTTGAAGTGCCAAGACAAAGGTGCCAAAAATACTTATTCAAATACCTTGCCAAAAATACGCACAAATTAAACTCAAGTTACAGAGTAACTCAGGAAGACATATAAAGTTTCCAGTGGCTCATAGTCTTAGAAAACAGGGAGGCAGAAATGTGATATTAGATGTATTTTCTTTTCTACTTTTCTACTGAACATGGCTCATTTATGGGTCCAGTAATCTGTATCTGGGGCTATAAAAATTTGGTGATCATAAAGTAAGAAAATAAAATGTGTGGGAACTATATTGGCTTCTCTTATATGAAAATGGTCCCTAAGGCCAGCATTGGTAGAAGACAAACAATATCCCTCAGGAACACCTGAGGAATTAGTAAGAGGCTACTGCCGCTTTCGCCACCAGCTGTGACGAAGGCCGGCCTCGCTTGAGCATTTATGCCCAGCATCACGGCCTATCCTCGGAAGCACGCCTTTGCATTGTGAGCCAAAGAGCTGGGAATGGGCTGCTGGCTGGGTGCTGGAGAGGGAAGGGCTGAGTAATGATTACTGCATGCCCTCTCAGGGGTGTAACGGTGGAGGTGGACTCACACCCTCAATGGTATTGGCAAAGAAGAAAGAAGGAAAAGGGAAAGGCTCATTATGATGTACCATCTGGAGACTGCAGCTGAGGAACAGAATGTTCCAGAACATATTTAGCCCCCCAGCAGCTTCTAGAAATGAGCCTAGGGAACCAGAACTGGGAGACTGACCCACCCTCCTCTCTAGGAAGCAGACTTTAACCTAGGAAAGCAAACTTCATTTATCAAGAAACATGAAATAATTGAGCTTCCTGGTAGCAATTCTAGGAGCAAAACTTCTGTCTAGAGTTGTTAACTGAGGCCACAAAGTTCATTCAAAGCAATCTGGGCTAAGATATGAATGTACATTTCTTGAAGTGGTAATGTTTAGACTGAAACACATTCAAACTCAAAAGAATTCTGTTATTTACTCATTCTTTACAGGGCAGTAACAATACTATTTTTTAAAATATAACACATATTTTATCACGTCCCTTCCAAAAGCCCCCCAGTGGCTTCTTACTGTATTTAGAGTGAAGCTCAGTGGTCAGACTCTTGACCCCGCGCTCCACAGACCTGAGAGAAATGCTGCTTCCTCCCTGTCAGCCCTGGCACCAGTGTCCAACAGCGGGATTCTGGCTTCTTGCTCCTGAGCCCAGCCAGGCGCATGGTGCTTCCCCAGGCCCTCGAATGGCTGTGTCTTCCTTCAGATTTCTGTTTAGATATTACTTTTTCAGACTCATACAACCCAACTAAAGTGACCCATCTTGCCCTCCCTGGCTCTTTGTTCTGTCATTTCCATCCTATACCCTGTCTCAGTCTATGATTATCTTGTTTATTTATTTACCTGCCTCCCCACTCCACACTATCTTAGAATTGAGTTCTAGAAGAGCAAAGATTTTATTATCTTAGTCACCTAAGAGGACTTCTGGAATCTAGAACATGTTTTGCACATAGTAGGGATTCAATAAATAGCAGTGAATAGATGGATGAACATGTTTATCGTGTGGCTTTGGAAGAAGGCAGGGCATAGAAAAAAAAAGCAGATGAGTCAAGGGTTCATAAAACTGAAATGCTAAAAGCAAACTTCATTAAAAAAAAAAAAACCCAAGCCAGGCGTGGTGGCGCACACTTGTAATCCCAGTACTTGGGAGGCTGAGACCGGAGGATACAGGTTCACGGCCAGCCTCAGCTACTTAGTGAGGCCCTCTGCAACTTAGTGAGACCCTGTTTCAAAATAAAGAATAAAAAATAGGGCTGGGGGTGTAGCTTGGAGGTAGAATGCCCCTGGGTTCAATCCCCGGTACTGAAAAAAAAAACCCAGAAAATTATCAGCTCTATTTACTTCTCAGACCATGGCAAAATAGAAGCTTTGTGTACAGATATCTTTGTAGTTACCACAGGGATTTATTCTGTAAAAATATACATGTTTGGATGCATCACTCATACTAGCAAACATGTATGCAGCATTGACATAAGAGCCAATTTAGACTAAATTACATATCTTCACAAGAACTCTATACGGTAGGGAATATTATTTTCTCTATCTTACAGATGAAAAAACTGTGGCACAGAAAGGTTAAACTGTTTCCCAAGGTCATGCTGATTAGAAACAGCAGCACTGGTATTTGAACCAGGAAGCCTCCCCTGTAACATTCTAATGTTTGGTCCTGTGACCAGGCCTATGTTTGAGGAACTCTGAGAAACATTTTTTGTGACCCTCCAGATGCATAGTATCTTCTTCCTAACTCGTTTCTGTAGGTTTAATCAGTTCCTTGAGTTATCAAGCCATTTCTATGGAGAAATGGTCTATGGATGTGGAAATCTGTCCTCAAAGATGGCGATAACATTTAGATATGTTCTTCAATTGTAGAAATTAGTGCAGCACGTCTGTCATCATTTGCTCTATCCGTAATTCATGCTGACGGCTGACACCAAGAGTCACCACAGGTGACTTGCTTATGAAGATAGTGGGCTCACGTAGACTCTGGTTATTTCACTACAAACTAAATATTTTGGGCCTGGGTATAAAGCTTAGTGGTAGACCACTTGCTTTGCATTCACGAGGCCCTAAATTTACTGCAAAAATTATTATTTTTGTTTCCCTAGAGTTATTTGTCATATTTTTGCCTTTCTGTTTGATTGCTCTAAATATGGAAATCTATTGGATGAAATTATTGAAAAATGGAGCAGGCTGCTAATACCAAGAAATGCTTCTCATCCTGAGAAGATAATATGTCTCCACAAGGTAAAAGAATTCCAGGTTTGGGTCAAAATATTGAATTCAAAAGAAAACTGCAAATAGAAACACCGTAAAAACAAAAAAAACACTTTTGCTTTTATCATTACAAGTGGCTTAATATAAAAACTCTTATTATCTTATGGAGCTATATAGTAATCATATCAGGTACTCTTAAAAAATCTTTTGTTGGGGGGGGTACTGGGGATTAAACCCAGGGCATGCTACCTCCGAGCTAATCCCAGGCCTTTTTATTTTTTATTTTGAAACAGGGTCTTCCTACATTGCTGAAGCTGGCCTCGAGCCTGCAATCTTCCCCTCTAAGTTTCTACACTTCAGATTTAATAATTCTTCCATAAGATAAGCCACAGCCCTTCTTCTGATCACCAACCTGTAATTCTCACTGTTGGAAGCCCAGCTTAAGGCACAAAATCAGACCCTGCCACATACTCCCTGTGTGATTTTAGACAAGCGACTTAAGCCTTCTGGACCTTAGACTCCTCCGTTGTAAAGCAGGATCAGAATGGCCACGTGCGGTGTTGGTGTGAAGGCCAAGGTAATGCAGGTGTGCAGAGCATGGGGCAGGTGCACCGTAGCTGGCAGCTTTGGTAAGTCCACAGGTGTGCTCCTCCTCTCGATGCATCTATAGAAAAGCACACGTACGGGCTCCTGAGTGCTGGTATGTGCTCCTTCATTGGTTATGTAAGGTTATTACACCTTACTTCAATCAAGAACAGGGTATTTCAGATCCAGCTTCAAGAATTTTAACAGAGCCCTGATTTTGTAGAAAAGTATAAAAATGCCCATTTCCCCATGGGTTACAAAATAATAAGATTTTTTTCTCCCTTTGTTATCCTTTCAGTTAGTTATTTCAGCATATCACAGCATTAAAACACTTCCAAAGAAAAGGTCACTCTTTCTCTGATCAAAACATTTCTTTGCCATTCTGTTCCCAGAGGTGCACATGGGAACAACAATCAATAAGAGAAGCTCATGGAAAGTTTGACTTACCTTTGAGGACTAGACATTAGCTCAACACATTTTGTTACAGTTTTAGCACCGAAAATTTCTCTCATAATGGCGTTTCCTAATTACTGGGAGAAGATAACTTGGATGCAATAGTAGGGCACCATCAGGATCTTTTAGATCTTTATCAAAACTTTGTCTTAACATTTTCTTTTCATTTGGGCTTTTTTTTTTTTTTTTGGTGCTGGGGATGGAACCCAGGGGCATTCTACCTACCTTCAAGCTACACCCCCAACCTTATTTTATTTTTTATGTTGAAACAGAGTCTCACTAAGATACCAAGGCTAGCCTCAAACCTGAAATCCTTCTATCTCATCCTCCTAAGGCCAGGATTACAGGCCTGCACCATTACACCCAGCCTCCATTTGGGCATTTTTTATTATGTAATGGAAACATTTTCCAGTCTTCCAGACTGAAGGAATAAAGTATTTCCCACTGTGAGATCAGCAGCAAAATAATTAAGCCTTGCCAATTCACATTTACTTTCCTATATTTTTTACTTTTTAATGTTCATGTGTTTTCAACTACAGATGTGACGAATGGAGATGAGTTCATTATTACATTTCCTCATGACTTTGGATACTACCTTTCTCCAGGGTTCAAAACACACATAACCTCTACAAGTTTCCCATCTCACCAAGAAATAAAGATAGGTTATGGTATCCAATTTTGAAGTAGAAAAAAATAGCAAAGATTTATGTTAGCAGCACGTAGACTGTAGGGTGGTTACTATGAATGCCTCCTTACTTGTGTGTCTACATGCAAAGCTCTATGAAAATCTCCTGAAAAGATGAAGAACATGTATAGAGATCCCAAATGGGAACATGCACAATTTTGCTTGATATTTTAAGCATGACAATTTTAGATAGTACCTGGAAGCTTTATCAAGTAAACACGACCCTTAGAAGTTCATTCATGAGCTATGATAGATGTGAAAAAGGACTATAAATACCACTAGCAGATTTAAACTGAACCTTCAAGCTGGGCGTGGTGGCGCACGCTTGTAATCCCAGAACTTGGGAGGCTAAGACAGGAGGACGGGGGTTCATGGCCAGCCTCAGCTACTTAGTGAGGCCCTCTACAACTTAGCAAGACCCTGTTTCAAAATAAAGAATAAAAAATAGGGCTGGGAGTGGAGCTCAGAGGTAGAATGCCCCTGGGTTCAATCCCCAGTACCGCAAATAAATAAATAAATAAATAAATAAACCGAAACTTCGGATGAACTGAGTTAATAGTATGTGTTATATCGAAATCTCATCTTCTCAGGGATCTTCACACTCTCACATGCTCAAAAAGAATCCAGCAGGATTAGGCCTATATATTTGTGGTTTGGTTTGAAGTTGGGTGACGTTTTATTTTTGGTCAGATTTTTTTGAAATTGAATTTTTAAATCATGTGATATTTCATACAGACAAAAGAATATATATATAAAGAATATATATGTAAAAGAATATATATATAAAATATATATGTAAAAGAATATATATAAAATATATATTAAAAAGATATATAATATATATAAAAGAATATATATAAACCATGAGGCATATATATATGTATATGTATACGTATATGTATATATGTGTGTGTGTGTGTGTGTGTGTGTGTGTGTGTTTGTGTACTAGGGAATGAATCCAGGGACATTCTACTACTGAGCTACACCCTCATTACTATTTTATTTTTATTTTTAAACAGGGTCTCATTAAGTTGTTGAGGCTGGCTTCCAACCTGTAATCCTCCTGTCTCAGTCCCCCAAGTACTGGGATTACAGGTATGCACCACCATGCCTGGCTCCCACTATGTCTTTAACATCTTGTTAGATGAAGAGAGGTTTCATTCATTTTTCATACTTTATAATAATCCATTGAATAACTGTAACTACAGTTTGTTTATCCATTCTCCTGTTAGTAGACACTTGGAGCAGTTTTTGTTATTGCAAGCCGCATGACTAAGATGATTCTTATACAGTTCTTCCAGTGCATGTAGGCAACGTATGTATGGTATATTATATGCCTGGGCATTGAATTTCTGAGTCATGCAAATTTGAATGTTATTAAAGTAATGCCAAATTATTTTACAAGAGGGTTCACCAGTGTGCCTTTCCCCAGCTGGAGGGCTGTTTTGCCACCTGGGATGTGGAAGTGCTATGGTAATTTGGAGCAGCTATGTTTTTTTGTTTTGTTTTTGTGGTACTGGGGATTGAATCCAGGGGCAATCCTCTGAGCTACACTCCCAGCCCTATTTTACTTCTTATTTTGAAACAGAGTCTCACTAAGTTGCCGAAGGCCTTGCTAAACTACTGAGTCTGGCCTTGAACCTGCAATCCTCCTGTCTCAGCCTCCCAAGAACTGGGATTACAGGCATGTGCCACCATGCCCAGCTGTAGCTTCACTTTTATAATTTATCCAGATCCTATGACTAAAAGGAAATAAACCTTCTATCTCATGCTTCCTTTTGTAATAAGAGAGTAGAGGGAAGAAGCATTTTAGAGAAAGGATATATCACTGTCCCATTTACAATCCATCCTCTTTCAAAGAAGGCAAGACACTGAGACATCTAGATGCTTGGGCACACCCTGACATCCCTCACACAGCAGCTGGAGCAGAGAAATCATGCAGAATTCTCTGAGAAACAAATGGGGGACCCAACAGAGTGGTGTCAGGCATCTCCTCATGCTTCTTTCTCAGATAAGGCTAGGTACTTCCCCTTCTTAAATATATATGTCTAGGTCTCCAAATGTGTCTAGGTATCTAATCTAAATTCTTTTTTTTTTTTATAAAAATCCTCATTTCTTAAGTATGTTTGTGGAGCCCTATCTTCTCAATATATAAGTCAAGATGCTGGTGTTTAGCCCAGTCAAAACCTATTAGGACAGAGTTGGTACTTTGATTGAAATTGAATTCATTTCTGCTCTTGTGAAACATGGCAAATAACAAGCCATAATAAATTTTTCTGTCCTTAACTAAATGAAAATAGGTTTTTATAATTGAATTTCTTTGATGTTTCTCACATTTGCATCTTGGGGAAAAAGGAAAATTTATTATAGACGTGATATGAGTTGCTCATCTGTAAAAAATATTTTAATAACAGAGGTTTCTACAATGGCTAGAAGGGATAGAGAAATAAGAATGGGTCTGTTAGCCTTCTTTTATGATGAGTTCAATTAAGAAAAGGTACACCAATGGTTTATGTAAAGTGGTAATTGGTGAAAATTTAAAGAAATCTATAGGAATGGAGTGAGCCCTTGGATCAAAATATCTGAATCATTAGATTTGTGTGATTTCCCATGAAGGGTGGATTATAGAGGAATAAAATCAACCCCCCACCTTGAAAACCCAACAGAAGATTTTGAATGAACTCAAGGACTGATGCTTTTGACTCTAACCTCATGAGTATTTAGCTGGAATATTTATCTGTCCTGTAATTTTTCACAGTGCTAGCACATGGTGAGTGCTGAACAAATATTTGTGGAAAGAATATATGTGGAAAGTCTGATGCTTATCCTAAACAACCATGATCTATGCTAGAAAATTAAAGAAAAAGTACGAAAATGCCTTGAAATTTTATACACAATCTTTTTTAGGGTTGCACAAATTGAATTGACACAAATCTGATAATAATGAAAACAATAATAATAGTAGTTTTTTTTTGCTGTGTTTTGTTTTTGTACTATGGATTGAACCCAGGGGCATTCTACCTCCAATCTACACTCCCAGCCCTTTTTACCTTTTTATTTTGAAACAGGGTCTCACTAAATTGCAGAGATTATCTTTAAACCTGTGATCCTCCTGTCTCAGTCTCCTAAGTACTGGGATTATAGGCATGAGCCATCATGCCTGGCATTAGTAGGTATTTATTTAGTCCCTGTAATGTCTTGGAATTAGAATGTCCCCCTAGCCCTCAAAGAAACAAGGCAGCAATGTTGGAAGTGGGGTTGGGTTGCTAAGGAGGGGTCCCTGGGGGTGTGGCCTTGGGATTATATGTTTCTTCCTTCCCTGCTCTCTCTCTCCCTCTCTCTCTCTCTCTCCTTCTGGCCTTCATGATGTGAGAGTGGAGCCTAGCACTCTCCCTCTTTCTGCTTCCCACCACCATGCCCTGAGCTCTGCAGACCTGGCCTCACAAAAACTGTGAGAAAATAAATATTCCTAGCTCTAAGTTGTGTGGTCAGGTGTTTTGGATCACATCAGTGAGGATGATGACCAAAGCAGTTCCTGTGAATGTTCTAGGAACTCAGTTAGACACTGTTTTAGTTGCCATTCTCGCGGCTATAATCCCAAACAGCTGACCACCACAACTTAGAGGAAGGAAGATTTATTTGCTCATAGACTTCAGACATTCAGACTGAACGCAAGGCTCTGCTCTCACATCTTGAAGAGTGGAAGTAAGAGAGGGAGCAAGGGGAGGAGGAGCCTTATATAATCCTCAAAGCCACACCCCCAGGGACCCCTCCTCAGCAACCAGGCCCCGCTCTCTAACATGGCTGCCCACTCTCCGTGAGGTCTCCGAGGACGTACATACAAACCACTAGAGACACTTCCTAGTTAATATTTATAGCAGGCATAAATGATATAAGTAACATTATTTCCATGTTATAGATGAGTAAATGATTTCAGAGAAAAATGATAGAGACAGCCATGAAATCCAGACCCCATTAAATGTGCTATACCACCTCCTTGCAAAAACATTGAAAAAGCCCTTCCAATGTTTGATTTATGATTGAATTTTAAAACAATTTTTGAAAAATAGAATATATGCTTTTGTTTCAAATCAAAGATTAGTTCATACATGTTATAAATTACATAAGGTTCTTAAAAGTTCAGGCAGTCACCCTGAAATAAACAGACATCAGAAATAAATATTAAGTTGTATTTATTACCAGAAAAACAGAAAATCTCAGAATACCCAAGGGAAAATATTACACTATGGCCCTGTGCTGGTGATAACAACACTGTCTGTATAAGATGTCCCTGAATTATATTTAAATTATTTACTCTATGTCTGAGCTGGAATAACATTGTGCTTGTTATCTGGCTAAGCACTCCCAGAACTCTGTACGAGCCAAAGACTTTGTACATGGCGGGGATCTGAGATGTCCAGACGCTGGCTGTCTCTCAGTCAAGGACTCATCGCCCATCCTTCAACTTCATGAAGTCTTCCTTCATCGAAAATGACACAACAGAAACACAGCTTCCCACAATTCCAATCCCCTTTCATTATGTACCTTTAACCTTCATTTGGTGTGTGTGTGTGTGTGTGTGTGTGTGTGTGTGTGTGTGTGTGACTGGGGATTGAACCCAGGAGTGTTCTACCTCTGAGCTATACACCCAGCCTTATTTTTTTTATTTTTTAATTTTGAAGCAAGGTACCACTCAGTTGCTGGGGGCCATGCCAAATTGCTGAGGCTGGCCTCCAACCTGCGATCGTTCTGTCTCAGCCTCCCAAGTACTGGGATTATAGGCATGTGTCATCACACCCAGCCATGTATTTTTTTCTTACTGAAAGAGTTAATCCTTTATTGGTTTGGCCAATGTCCAGTTTTTTCAGTGTTAGTCAGGGGTGTGTCTTCTGATGACATGGCTAATTTCTTTTGGAAGGTTAGCAGCTAGAGGTTTTGCCGCTGCCCAGCTCTATATAGTGTGGCATTCTCTAAAGATAATTGCCTGGCATGATAATTACTTCATGAGGTTTAGCAGACGCTGGCTCTTACCTTTTCCCCATCGGACTATGCATCCTAAAATCCCATACATTTTCACCCCTACCCCCAAATTGGTTCCACACCTCCTATCTGGGACCCATAAGTGGAAAAATAAAGGATGGATACTGGGTAATTCTATACTGCAGCAAAATTTAGCTCACTATCTTGAAAATAGTCATACTATTTTGGGATTTTACAGTAAACAAAATCCAGACAGCAGACCAGAGGGGCCATTTACGACTTACAAAATTGCCTGGGTGAGATAAGGCAACTCATAAATGATTCAGTGAAGCTCACATGATAAATCTTATTTCTCATACACGTGAATCCAAGGAAGATTCTGTGATGTTCTTAGCCCCTGATAATGTAAGAGAGGAACACATGTCACATTAAGAATCTGACATGACATTAGAGTGCTATAAAATGTTCAATTAAACATGGCAACTGCAGGACAAATGGTACCCAGGATACAGTTCTTTGTTTGCCTTTAAGAACTTTAATGTGTCTTATTTATTGAGGGCAAAGAACATAAGGATGGTAAAGTGACAGCCTCCAACCCATCTGAAAATATTTGTGTTAGTGTCAAGACAAATAATAAATGGGGCTGCCTCAGGATCTTAGCCTTTTCAAAAGATGGACAGAGTTGCGTTTGGTGGATTGCACCTTACGGAATTAGAGCCGACTTAAGGAAAACTGCTGCAGCATCTGTCTTCTTTCAAGCAGATTGTCAAGAGGAAAAATGGCTGGGGGAGGGGGCAAATGCAGGTGGGGGGAGGGAGAGAGGAGGGAGAGCGAAGCGGGTGGGGAGAGAAGCAAGCAGGGACAGCTCGCATGTTTTAAACCCTCAAGATAAGCTGTCGCTTAGAACCTTGACGGCTCCAGAACTTGACACATGCATTTGCTCTCTGGGGGACATTTCTTGCTGCTCTGTGGGCAGATCACGACCACCGAGCTGTGACGCCCCAGCACTTGCCTGACCTGACATAATGGGCAGCTATTTACTGCAAACAAGGTAGATGGAAGAACATAGGCTTAAATGATGCTCTGGTGTAAGCGGGAATCCACTGGGATCCCTTGCAAACCAGTCAATCTTCTGTTTTTTTTAATCCCCCCTTCCCCCCTTCTAGGTTGGGACTATTTATTTCTTTCCCTCAGGACCAAATCACAGATGCCTGACTCTAAGCGGTGCTCCACTTCCATCCAACCCCTCCACTTCCCACTCAGGATCAATAGAGTGCGTTAAAGAAGCAATTGCGCGACAATAAATAAAAAAGAAAACTAAGTTTGGATACTACCACTTCCAAACCAACTGTTTTCTGGGCTTTTTTTTATCTATTACTAAGAGGGGGAGAGAAGAAGAAGAAGAAGAAGAAGAGCCCCAGGAGGCCTCCTGGTTAGGCTGTCAGATCGCTTCAATGAGAAACCCAATCAGACTTGATTTGTGAAGAGTGTCAAAAGCCGTAGTGAATCATGTAAACATCGTGGTCTATTACATGAGGCCGTTGCTTTGCAAGTTGAAGGCTCCTTGTGGGCCTTTCTAAAACCAGTGGATGCTTATTTTTTCTGCATCTACAAGCACATACTTTCATTCTACATTTTCTGGTTAAGGGGAAGAATCAAAATTCAAAGACTTGGGTAGTGAACGCACGTGAGTGGGCACACAGCAAGGGCCTGAGCCCATCATGGTAGAGGAAATTATCCCCAAAAGTTTTCCTTCCAGTGCATCTTGCTTTGCAAAGAGCCAGAGGGATTTCATTTGTTGTTGCATTTATTTCCTAGGTGAGGCAAGACAGGCAGGTATTCTAAAAGGAATCTAAGGCTCCGCCACGTAGGGCTCACTTGGTCAGAGTGCCTCTAGCAAAATGGTCTCCAAATTTCCTGACTTCCCAATTGGTTCCTTTCTCTCATGGACTTAAAAGAGAAGGCAAATCCTTTCCTTGAATCTTATAAAGATTTAAATGGCACAGGTAACTTAAAAAACCTCTTGTTTGTTTTCAGCCTCTAGAGAGTCAGTACATACCTTTGCATCTGCGAGTTTCTTTATATAATACACACGTTTAAAACAAGAGGCTCAGCTCCATGGATGTCTGCCACCAGTGGAAGCCAGGTTCCTATTGGAAACCGATGCCAATGTTTTTTCCTTGGGAGTAAAGCCTACCTTAGTTATAGAGGGGAGAGACACTCTATAATTTTATTATCAGATTGTAATAGCTTTGTTGGACCTTCATACCATGCTCTGTGTATAAGGCCATACCTGGTTTTCAAAGAAGCTCAGAAAACATGAAATTTATATAATACCTCTGGCCAACTCCCCTCATTCATTCTTTTAGACACTTGTATAAAATTTTCCTGCCACTTAATAATTGTTTGCAGTAAAGTGGGATAAGAGTAAAACAAACCCTCGATGTCTATAGATGACTGCTACTCCTCCATTCAGGCCGTCATTTCCAACTCATTTCCCCAGGGCTTTGAAGGCAGTGGCATTGCTCTGTCTCAGTATAATCTACTGTTCCTTCTCCTGTGGGCATCGGTGCAGGCCAGAGGCAGGGGATCGAACAGGTTTTTCTCTCCTTCCTTTAAAAAATTTCTCTGTGTCTGATTTCTTCTTGTGACCTCCAGCTGAGCTCTGGGAAGGCTGACCATGGTTTTGCACTTTGGGAGCACAATAGCCAATTCTGTTGCTTTTTTTAGTCTGCCAAGAGTGATCTCATGTTCTGGGCTACTTTCATATTTTCAAATAAATTATTTCCAAGACTCAATTCTCATATCTACCCTGAGAAATTTCGCTCTTGGCCCTAAGAGTGCTCTGTCAGTGGACTGGTCAGAGTACATTTTCACAGCTACAGTTTCACTCTGAAGAAACAGAATAAAGAAAAGAGTTGGGCATAACATAGGAAAGGAAGATAAGTGTTTTCTTATCCCCACCCATAACTAAAACTTGTTAAACAATTCTGTTTTAACATAATTTGAATGATAACTCAGGGAAGAGCATAGAAAGATGTTGCATAGAAAGATAAAGTTTAAGGGCATTTTCTTCCCTTCTGACAAAACAGAGAGTCCCTCCTCCACACTGTAGTCCATGAAAATCATCTATGGGACATACGTCCCAACAGCCAGAAGATGAAGCAGGAGTCCTGAGGATCCACCCATTCTGTCTTCACATCATTCTCATTGTGTGTGTGATTCATTTCATAGACTGCACACCGAGATAAGCAAGGAGCGAGGGTTGGAGGCAGACTTTGGGGTCCACAATGCTATCTGGTTGTATAGTGATGTGCCACGTGTGTCATCAGCTTCTCCATGCCAACTCTCCCCACCATTTTGCAGTCTTTGATATAGGAAGAACTACCTGCAGTCTTTGAAATGTTCCTGAGATTTTTTTTCAATTTGATGTGAAGTGAGGTTCCCTGACCTGACATTTTAACATTTTAAGCCCAATTAGTCTTTTTTTTTTTGTAGTACTGGGTGTTGACCCCAAGGGCATTCTACCTCTGAGCTACAGCCTAGCCCTTTTATATGTTTTTTAGTTTGAAACAGGGACTTACCTAAATTATGGAATGCTGGCCTCAAACCTGTAATCCTCCTGTCTCAGCCTCCCAAGTACTGGGATTACAGGCATGTGCCACCACATCTGGCTTAAGCCCAGTTAGTCTTTGACTCTTAGTTGCAGAGGGTTGTTCTGGGCATGGTCGGCCTATCTGGCTCCTATTCACCAGAGGCTGGTCTAACATCCCTCTCCCCCCTTCTCTCCCAAACCCCGCCAGATGCGACAATCTGAAATATCTCCAGACATTGTGAAATATCTCTTGGGGGACAAAGTTGAGATTGAGAACCACTGAGGCAAAATAATGCGTGACCTTGACTTGAAGTTTCCCTGTTCCTGGCAGGTTGGCATTTTGGGTCACATGTCAGCCATGGAGGTATGCCACTCAGCTCTCCCTCCAGGCTGAACGTGTTGGGAGGAGCCACAGCTGTGACGCTGCAGCTGTCCTTCCCTAGGCTGCTCCTAGCCAATGACATAGCAAAGCGGGGGCACTGGCGTTGGCCAGAAGAGGCACAATTTTGGGAAAGATGCTGAACTCAATTTATGACAGGTGGGGTTCAGGGGCCTGTGGGACAACGCAGCATATGTGGAGCCCCATTGAGAGATATGGCTGGAGATTTGGATTTTTGAGACATTAAAATGCAGACAGCAGCTGGGTGTGGTGGCACACACCTATAATCCCAGTACTTGGGAAGCTGAGACAGAAGGATCACAGGCTGGGGTGTAGTTTGGAAATAGAAAGCCCATGGGTTCAATCCCCAGTACCAAAAAAAAAAAAAAAAGTAGACAGGAGTGGAGGCTGTGTATATGTGTGTGGGAAGGTGCAGTGTGGACGTGAGCTGCCCTGGGAGAATGAGTGGCTGAGAAAATGAGTGGACTGAAGACCCCAGCCCACACCAACACTGAAGGGCCAGGCAGAAGCTAAGCTTGCCTATAAGACTAAAAGGAGCAGCCAGAGAAGTTTGAGGAAATCATAGGCGTGAGCAAGTCCCGGCAGCCAGGGAAGAGGCTTCAATAGGACACTGAGGGGAGGCAGGAGGGTGAGGCTGAGGGGAGGCCATTATCTGCGCAGGCAGCAGCAGCTTCTACATGAGCTGGGTGGAGAGCTGGGCACAGGGGTCAGAGGGCAGCAGGCTAACCGGAGGGGAGAGGTGATATCAAGGAAGTGTTTTCTTAACAGGTGGGAGTGAATTGAATATGTTTAAACAGAGGTGGACATGAGGCAGGAGAGACAGCCGTGCAAGGCATGAGGAAGAGAAAGCAAAGCCTTTGAGGTGGATGATCTGAAAACTCTAAATCATGTCACTGTTCAAGTTAAAAAAATATCTTCCAATAGCTTGCATTTGCACGTAAAATACGAATCCAACCTCCTTTCTCCAGCCAACAAAGCCCTTTAGGACTGTCCCCTCCCAGCCTCCCTTGTCTTATTTCTACCACATTCTCTTCCTTGCTCACAGTAATTAGCATTCCTAGATTTCTTGCTGTTTCCCAAACACTCTGAAACAGTGTCCCGGATGTGCCTTCGCAGATGCGGTTTTCTTCGTTGAGAAATGTGCTTTTCACGGCCTTTTGCATACTGGTCCTGTCACTCCGTTCTCAGATGAACTGAAGCAACCTTAGAGGAGGCTTTTCCGACACAGATGAAGCAGCCTTTAGTCATCTCCAGTATTATCACCTGGCTTGAGTCTCAGCAGACCTTTTTTTGTTAATTTTGGGGGTGTATCTGTTTTCCCCCTTTAGAAAAACCCCTTATGAGCCAGGCACAGTGGTGCACACCTGTAACCCCAGTACTTGGGAGGCTGAGACAGGAGGATCACAAGTTCGAGGGCCAGCATGCAGTAACTTAGCGAGACACGGCTAAGGAACTAGTGAATCTATCCAACATTGTATTTCTGGTCTCAACAACAGCACCTGAAAAAGTGGGAGGATGCTGAGCTCCTGATCTCTGGGACTGAGAGCTGACCAGGAAACAGAGCAGCCGGGCAGTCCTAAGACCTGGCTTGGAGTAGAAATGTTGGCTACAAAGAGAAGCCACTCTTTGGGAAGTGTGATTTTTCTCCTGCCAGGCCAGTGGCCTCGGGAGGCACCAAGAAGTCTGACACTTAAGTCAGTACAATGTCTGGAGTTTTCCAGAGCAAGGAATGGAAGGATAATGGGATAGGGGCTTTGTATTTGAGAAGACAGGCTAAGAACTTGAAGTTAAGAGTAGATATTTGATAGGTTGGATGTTTTTATGAATCAAAGGATGGACGTTATTGGAGTGACTGATGAGAAAACTGGGAGGAAAGGAGATTGGGATCAGAAGAGATGTGTGCATACTTAATTTCACAGGTGGAGAAGCTCTAGATGTGACTGCAGCCAGAGAAACAGATGGCGGAATAGACTGGCTCGTTGGAGGTAAGGTCATTGGAAATGAGGACATGAAGGAGCCACAAGGCCAGGAAGTGGGCTGGTCCATTTTCCTGGATACTAACGTTACCTGGGCATTGATTCAGCTTAAACTAGAGAGAGAGGCTAAACCAGACAGCAAAATCTACAGTGAATGAGACAAGTGATTGGTAGGTAAGTACAAGACAGCAGTAGGAAGGGTATAGGGATACATCAGAGATGCAGGGAGGAGGGAATCCTGAGACGTGGGCAGGATGCTCTCCTACCTCTTGACCCTTGGGCATATGGAATGAGGGAAATAAGTGTCTTTTCCTTGGAGCCTCGAGCCTAGGAGACAGCCAGGCTTCAGCTCTGATCATTGGGGGACAGTACATTAGGGAAATGATCGAAGACCCAGGCACTCCTTGTTAACCATAGGATAGGGATTCCTGAAGTTCAATGGAAAGACTGGATTGAGACATAGAAGGAAGGTCAAATGAAAACCAGCAGAGAACAGAAGTGGGATGAGCGTGCAGAGAAGGAAAATAACTGGAGGAATCTATATCTTGGGTAGTTACAAGGATAATAGGGATGTGAGGCATGGTGGTTTTTCTGACCACAGTGGTTTATTTGGGAAAACAGTCATACTACCTAGAAGTCATACTTCCAGGATACCCAGAAGTCAGTTGAAATCTGGTTGTGTTGCCTTTCTATAGGAATATTCATCTTTTGTATTCAGGAAAACTCTCATCTTTCCTGTGTTTAGGGAAAGGCATACTTTGACTGGATCAATGGTGTGAGCTCTAGAAAGAGACTCCTGACCCTAGATTGCCAGAGTCAAGTGCCTGTGGGGCTGGAGGCCTTGTTCCAAGGTTGGCTCAGCCAGAAGGCCCTGTGGTCAGAGGGCTGGCTGCCAGGAGACCAAGGTAGGACAATCCTACTCTTGTCTTACACGGCCACCTGGAGCCAACTTCCACACTTTCCTCCTGGGGTGAGGCCACCTGGGGTCATATTGTTGGGCAATGGGCAGCCCTGGCCAGCAGGGTGGTGTAAGATGATTCTTATAAGAATTAGCCCCTTCTTCTGCAAAATTTGTCATAAAATATTCACCTTAAACTCTCTGATTATTTCTTTCTGGTTTGGAGGACATTCTTCACCAAAGTTAGTATTTGGTTCTAAATGCATACTTCTTGAGAATTCACACTGTTTCACAGCACTGGACAAAAGGATATGTCAGACACAGTTCCTGGCAGAACATACATGGGGGTTAAGAAGTTATACAGCAAAACCCCAATCAAACAGCAAGTAGGCAATTTAGCCATAGTACTGGAAATAGTGGCAGTGGGAGGGGGTACGTGAAGGACAGACAGAGAGCATGCATGAAGTGAGGAGCTAACTACTAAGGCCAGAAGTATTCTTTCTTTCTTTCTTATTTCTTTCTTTCTTTCTCTTTCTTTCTTTCTTTCTTTCTTTCTTTCTTTCTTTCTTTCTTTCCTTCCTTCCTTCCTTCCTTCTTCTTTCTTTTTCTTTTTTTGTTAAAAGCTAGGGTGTTCTACAAAACTTTGCTTCTAGCTGGTGAGAAAGTGAGATAAGTAGATGGTTCTGGCATATGCAGGGACTTGGGGCAGGCATACCTGTAGAACCTGGGAGGACCCATCTTTCTGAGTTGTTGTTGTTTTTTCATTAGCACAGACTTTTTGTAGCAGTAGTGAGAAGAACAATCAGATAAAGACCTCATAACTGAAACTGAAATTTAATTACTGAGAAGTATAAAATTCTTGGTTGTTATAAGGATCATTTTGATGTGGCTCATTAGATCCTGACTGCCCTGAAACATAAAAGAGGATGGCAGATGATGTGGACAAAGGTTAGTGACAGAAAGGGACTCATAAGATTGCCCTTCACCATATTTGAGGGAAGTTTGGAATTGACATAAGTGACATTCGCTATTGTTAAGTCTATTTATTATTCATGTCCATTTTGCATATGTATGTGTCCACATAAATGAAACAGAGTGTCTAAAAGAGCCCACACCTCAAGAGGCCCTGCTCTATTAGGTCTGCCGCCTCCACCATGTGAAGAAGCTCTGCAGCCCACATGAGCCAGAGTCCAGTCAGCCTGTTGTCCCAACAAGGCCAGAGGTGTGCGAGCGGGCCGCCATCACCAGATTCACCCACTGAACCCACAGCTGACTATTATGAGTGTCGCAGAAATGTATACCGGGCCCAAACCAGGCCCAGATCAGCAGAATCACACCCCTGACCTGCAGACTCGTATCATGACAAATGGTGGTTGTTTATGCCATCAAATTTTGGAGTATTCTTTTTTATACAGCAATAGATAACTAACCACTGTTCATGTGTGCTCCCTGTTAGCCTTAGCCCTACAGTTTTATTGGGGAGATCAAATGAACATACCAGGAGATATAATTCTAACTAGAAAGGAAAAAACAATTAGAGTGGGCTGGAGGTAGTAAAAAGATAGAAGAAAACAAAAGAAAGAAAATTAAAAGAACAAGAAAGAAAAGAAAGGAAGGAAAGAAGGAAGGAAGGAAGGAAGGAAAGAAGGAAGGAAGGAAGGAAGGAAGGAAGGAAGGAAGGAAGGAAGGAAAGGAAAGGATTGGATTTGGGGTGGACCCTAATGGACATTCAGGCTCTGACTAGGCAGGAAGATGCAGGTGGGTAGAGGCCATTCTAGGCAGAGAAAAACCCATGTGAGTGTGGAGAGAGAGGGGAATTGAGAGTACAGTGTTGTGAGTGAAGAGTGACAAGACCCACTTCCCCGGAATGGGTGACTTTAGAATACCCTATGGCATGTATGTGTGTGTGTGTGTGTGTGTGTGTGTGTGTGTGTGTGTGTGTAGGGGAACTGAGCCATAAACAATGATATATAAAACCATGTGGGTTGTAATAAAAAATATAGGTCTAATCTCTGTTGCTGGTGCTTTCTGATAGTTCAGTCTTTTTCTGAAATGTCTTATCAAAAGCATTCGTGAGTGGTTTGGTTGCTTGTGTTTTCCCAGGGTGGTGTAAGACTCGGGCCCAGTGAGCGTGCTCTCTCTCCAAGGTAGCCCTGGCCTTTGTGCCAGAATCATCCGTACCATGAGGATTACGTTCCTGTTTAATTTTTAGGACCTAGTTGTAAATCATAGATGACTTTTATGTTGTCATTTTCTGTAGGATTTCAGAGATGGAACCGGGCAGAGGGCTGCTGGTGCTAACAACCAGATTCCCCGACAGGTGCCAGGACTGCCCACTGCACCTGTTCTTCTTCTGTCGCTCGCGTCACTGCTGTCACCATGGCCACGGTGCCAGCAATCAATGATAGCTAAGGCTTGTTTCTTGCCAATGGGTCTTCTCTACTAGCATCTTGGTAACAAAGATTCCAGAAAAAAAGTCTCTAACTCCTCACATTATTCAAAAAAAAAAAAAAAACAAAGGTCTCCTGTTCTTGAATGGTATTAACACAATCTAAGATGGCGCTAACACCACCGTGGCGTAGTGGCATCGCTCTCACAAATGTGTTTGCCATCTAATTCGATCCCTTTCCCAAGTTTATATTAATGTAGAATATCAATATTTCCCCATAATAAGGATTCATTTTGCTCCAAACGTGAAGAGGAAGAGCTGATAGAATTTAATCTAGAATTTTCCTGGGCACAAATGGCCCACGCCATTCTTTCACCCTTTTTTTTTCTTGCTCCATTTCTTGCCAGGCAGCTGTTTTTAGGAAAATGTGGGAATGGCAGCCTCTAGACTTTTGCCATTATTTGATAACCTATTGCCTCTGCCTGAGATCTCAAAAGCAAAAATAGCACAGTTTAACAAGGAGGCGGGTTGGGGGAAGGGCGCCACACTCACAGGGTTGTGTTAAAGCTTTTGCCTGGTTTGCTCCAGCCCCTCTCTGTCCTACTTGTAGCTCAATTCCTGCCATACTTCACATTACTCTCTCTGTTTCAACCACTCTGGCTTATTGGAATTCCAAGAACTGTACTAGTCCCCTGTCCATGAGCATGTGACTGAAATGTTCTCCCTGTCGTCTGTCCCCTGTCCATGAGCATGTGACTGAAATGTTCTCCCTGTCGTCTGTCCTCCCTACCTCTCACGAGTAACTCATTCTTTTCCAGGTCTCAGCTTAGTTATTATTTTCTTGTTGAAGTTTTCCTCAAATCCTTTGGATAAAATTTCCCAGTTGAAAACTCACCCAGTACTAGTTACCTCTCATTTAAAATACTAACCCCACTTTTAGTTTTGAATCTATTTGGGCTTATCATCTGATAAATGTCTTTCTCTCCCATATTAGACTGAATGATCCAGGAGAGCAGAGATGCTACCTTGTTTTGCTCCTTGTCACCTCCCCAGGGCCTGGCACAGAGCAAGTGCTCAATAAATACACGTTGAATGAATGAATGAATGAATGAATGAATGAATTTATAGGTTTTCTCTGAGAAAAGGCATGGGGCACCTCCCCACTCTGATGACATCATTTAGAGATTTCCCTATGTGCTTGCCATGAATCTTACTGACTCCTGATAAATGATAAAGGAATCTGGATTTATGGACAACTGGATTTCACCTTTCATTCAGGATATAGTGTGGAAATCCTTCTATGATGAGGTTTATCAAATGTTTTCTTCACATATTTGTGGAGCAAAAGTGAAGTCTATGTCTCTGCTTTCCTTGAATGGTGTAGTTTGCTACTGTTTTTTCCCTTGAGGATTTGGAAGATGGAAATTTTCCTTTAATCCCTATCCCAGCTCTCCCTCTAAATTTCATAATATTGGATAATGCAAGCCAAGATTTAAATGCCAAAGAAGAGAAACTATAGAAAACACTTGATGTTAGAAAGAGGAGATATAATCTCTATAAACTAAATAAATTAAGTGTTTTAATTAAAGAATCTTTCTTTTTTTTCACTACTGGGGATTGAACTGAGGGTGCTACATCCCCAGACCCTTTCTTAAAAAATTTTGAGGCAGTCTTGCTGAATTCCCCAGGCTGGCCTTGAACTTGTGATCTTCCTGCCTCAGCCTCCTAAGTAGCTGGGATTACGGGTGTGTGCCACCGCACCCAGATGAAGGAGGTTTTCTAGTGTGATTGAGAACACATTTATGCTATGAATTTAGTATGAATTTAGACAAAGGTGATTTGAACAGCCAGAGATGATCCAAGGAAGACTCATGATTTTGCATGACTCTAGGTAACTCTAACAATCCGTGGATTATATTCTTGCAACCTTTTGGCCGACTTCTGACAAAAAAGGACTCATTACTCTGCATCTTGTCTTTTTAAGTACTCAAGGTCTTCTTTCGCATAGATTTCTCCCGAGTAGCGCAAGTGGTTTCAGCCTGGCACCGTCTTGTGAAGCCATGTGGCCTGTGCTAACGCACCATTGCCACTGTCACTGACTCTGAGAAATGAGCATCCTCAAACCTACAGCTCCCTTAGCCTGGATAATCTAGCTGTCCTCATTCCAGGAGACTCGCATGCTGGGAGGTTTTCCTCAGTTTTTTGCCCTGGTGCTTAAGACATAGAACTTTAAAAAACTCTTAGAATCGTTTGCTGCTGTGATTAAAAAACCGGGACAGAACCTCCACAGGTCGAGGGGAGTGATGTTAAGTTCAAAGTGGGAAGCCTGTCCTGACTGAATACCCCGCTCCAGCACCGCCTCGGCACCTTTACACAGTAAACCCTTCGCTCTTCCCGCCGGGTGCACAGTCCAGGAAAAGTGCTTCCTTATTTCTCCTCCTTTTGTTCTGTCTGCTTGCCTTTCCCGGTCGCTTCTTGCACAAACAAGTGCTTATGCTAATAGCAAGATATAACCCAACCTCAGAAAGGGTGTAGTGATCAGTATCCATCATCTTTCCAAGTGCCTTGTCACTACATCAATTAATACAATTGAGCAAAAAATGTCATGGGCCCGGTGGAAAAACCTTTCACAGCTTTTCAGGGGGAAGTTTACCTCCAGCTTTTTCCCTTGCATTAGCTCCTGTCATCTACAAAACAACAGAACCCAGTGGTGTCAATTATATTTGATTGACTGAGTAAAGCACACACACAAATAAGCGAAAACAATGGACACAAAAATCTATAGATGACTCCCCTTGTCAGAGAGAATGCTCGTCTTCTCCATTTTCATGCGGCACGGTGCCCTGCTGCTCCTGCCTTAAATGTTTCCTTCAGCCCCCAAACTATCACCAATTAAGTTAGCAGGGTCTTCAAAGGTGTCAAACGACTCCCTAGGCAATCAGCTCTAACTGCTGTTCAATAAATGAGGTCTAATTTATCAGTTTAACTTCACTTCTAAAAACCTAATGCTTCACAGTGCCGGGCTCCATTTACCTACAGTGTGAGACGCTGCCCAGACAGCATGGCGGGCGGAAGTGATGGCGCAGCGCCTAACAATGGCACATTTGGGTGGGTGCATTTTTCCATCTTTTCCTCATTTCAGTGCGTCCGCTCCAACTTCATTTTTTTCTTTTCTTTTTTTTTTTTTTTTTTTTGCACTTGCCTCACACACACACACACCAAATCTCCAGAGGCCCACAGAAAGCCCAAATCTGGACCTTTGGTGCTGGACTGTTTTAATACTGTCTGGCTGGGGAAAAGCAGTTCCTTCTCTCTTCGTCATGCAATGCCTTTGTGTTGTCACTGTGCAGAGACTCACATTTAAAAAACTCCAGGATGTTAAGTTTGGCAGCTGAACAGGAGTGAATGTGTCCTCAGATTCCTAACAGAAATGAGTGTATAAGCTTTCATTCCTAAATAAATTAAACAGGTACAGATTTGGCAAAAGGATTTGATGAGGTGGGAAGTGTTAGAAATGAATGGGCCAGGAATTTTAATTAACAGTTCATGAGTGAAAATCATTCAAATCCATGATCAAAAAACATTTTTAAGCACTATAACTTAAAGTTAAAACATACTAGCTACATTAGAATTGCTTATACTTAATACAACTTAAATATCAAAGAATGACCACGAGCAAGATACAGAGAAAGGCTGTATGAAATCTGGGCTGAGGTGAATGAATAGTGTTGTTTCATAGGCAACGTATCTGCAGTGTGGCTACGTATATAGAGTGGAGATGTTTCTGTTTTAATGGGAAGACATGACTTTTGCAAATATTCTCAAATTTGCAGCTGTATCCTGGCCCATGGGTAACTAGAACTTGGATAAAAATCATCTTCATAAGTAAATTTCCATCATTTTGGAGTCTCAACATTTTTCCATGGCTCTGAACTATTTCTCAGAGACACCCACACATGCTATGTATGGGGGCAGTAATTTGTTATTAATTTGTTTTCTCTGTTGCTTCTGTGAGCACATTAACTTTGCCTTAATCCACTTGAGAAATCCATCTGCTTAGAGAAAAATTGGAATTTCTGTTTCAGAAAGAAATCCATTTGAAAGACCATGTTCTTCAGCTTCTGACATTGAACTGAATTTTTCAGCAGGAAGAATAATCATATATATACCAGGCTTAGGACGGTATTTTACAGATTCCATTGTTTCCTCTTTGGCATATCCAATACCAGGACCCCCCCCCCCACCAAGTTCTGTCATGATGTAGAGGAGGTTCCTGTCTCCTACGATAACTAGAAATACTCTATGGTGGTATACATAACGGAAGACAAGGAAACATTCCTCTCTGTCTGTCTCTCATTCATTAAAGAAACTGAGCAAAAAAGAAAATCTGAAGAGAGGTGTTGAGTTTCTCTCTCTGTGCTTTGGCCAGGAGAGGGGGAGGTAAGTAAGAGCAGAGCATATAATGGTGGGAGGAGGGGCAAATGCACAGATTGAACTGGGTGGGCCCTGCGGTCAGCTGGAGAGATTTAGCTGTCTTGACATTTAGTTTTCTTGAGCTGTCATCACTTTCCACTTTAGTCCTACACCTGTCATTTAGATCTCCATGGTTACTCCAAACTGAACAGATTCCCACCACCATCTACCACCCTTACTTCCTCCTGTTCTTCTTGTCAATATGTGTAGTGTTACTTTCCATTTGCTTTATCTATGGTAGACCTGCATTTCCAGCTAGCTTGCTAATTTGTGAATATCAGGGATCATATTTTATTCTTTTATGGAAAAGCAGAGACTATGGAGTCAAACAGATTTCTAAGCAAGATAGATAAAAAAATATTTTTATAGATTTGGACAAAGTTACATGGAGACTTGCTAGGACAAAATGCAATTGACCAATCAAACAAACAAAAAAGCAAAAAACAAAAAACAAGAAAACCAAAGCCCTTGTAGGAATGTATGTCTATTTGCATGGTAAGGCTATATTTAAAGTTTAAAGTATTTACTAAGTGTTGGCTGTTTCCGTCAGCATCCTCACTGATATAATCCAAAACAACTTACCACACAACTTAGAGGAAGAATTGATTTGCTCACAGTGCTGGAGATTTCAGGGTTTAGTCTACATGAGGCCAGTCACATCAGCGAAGCTCAGAGCACGCTGATGAGAGAGAGAAGGAGAGAGAAGTCTCCTGCTCTCACATCATGGAGGCCAGAAATAAGAGAGAGTAAGCAAGCAAGGGAATTCAAAGATACAAGCAGTCCCCAAGGCCACACCCCCATCGACCCATCCCCTCCAGCCACACCCCACCTGTCTAGGATACCACCCAATAAATCCACTACAATGGATTCATTCACCGGTGAGATTACAGCCCTCATTACATCAACTCTGAACATTCATACATGAGCTCTTCAGGGGACATTTTATATCCAAACCATGACATTGGCTGTGAAGCAGGAGTTCCCTCATCTGAAAATCGCAATATTACTTATTCCACAGAATTGTTTTGAGAATCAAGTGAATTAACTTATGTAATGGGCTGATACTGATACTGTTCCCTGTTCAAAAAATATTTGCTGGCTTCCTATTCTCCTACAGAAAAAAAAGTTCAGATTTGTTAACATGCATTAACATACATGGTCTAGCTCCTGCCTATCTACCTCTCCATTTCTATCTGTCTTGCATCACAATACCAAACCCAAAGCATATTAAACTTCCCACAGGACCGTGAATGTGATATACTGCTTCATGCCTCCATTCTTTTGTGGTTATTCTCCCTCTGCCTGGAAAAGCCCTTTAAGAACTTCTTCAGTGGAACTACAGCCTTCCCAAGATAGAACTGATTCTCTTCCTTGAGTGCATCCCTATAGCTAATCGCATTCGTGTTGTTTACATGACTTGCTCTTGTAGGTCGTATTCTCTTTGAGGGCTGGGACAACGTTTTACTCATCTTTGAATCTAGAGTACAAAATATCTAGCACACAGTAGGGTTTTAATAAATGTTGGGTGAAAAATGGTCACTCTCCATCGCTATTGCTTTAATTACTTTTTTATCACTGTGACTAAAATACCTGACAAGAACAACTTAGAAAGGTTTATTTGGGTTCACAATTTCAGAGGTACAGTCTATAGTCTATGGTCAGCCAGCTCCAAGGCACAAACATCATGACGTCAGGGTGAGGTGGTAGAAAGTTGCTCAGCTTATGATAGAAAGTAAAGAGAGCAAGAGAGGAAGGAACTAGGGACAGATATAGTCCCCGAGGCCACACCCCCAGTGACCTACCTCCTCCAGCCACATCCTATATACCTACCTATAAATCCATTCAAATTATCACCCAATAAGTCAATTCAAATTATTAATCTATCAATGGACTAATCAACTGATAAGGTTTGAACACTCATTATTCAATTATTTCACCTCTGAACATTTTTACATTGCCAATACATGAGCTTTTCTAGGGGGGCATTCTGTACCCAAACAGCTATCACCCAGAACGTAGTTAGTAAGTTCTCAGTTAATATTTGACACAACACTTGGATTTTATTGGGTTTTCAGAATTAGTATTGCTAATTTTAGTTTTCTTTAGTCCCTCTCTGTTATGTGTTCCTACCACAATCTCACTCATGTCTAATTTCTAGTTGTAGCAAAAACAAAAACAACTGAAATCTTCTGATTTATAGTATAAGTGAATATTTTGAAAAATTAGAAGTTACCTCATCAAAACTCTTTAAGGAAGAAACAACCAATTCAAAGATGCCCAAGGCAAAGCATAATGCTTCTTGTTTGTTTACTGGCTACTCGCTCGCTTTAATCCAGAGGCTGATTTCCTGGGTCATGATTGAGTCTTAATTGAATAAAAATAAGCCCTTTACTGTGTAAGAGAAGGTTATATGAATTGAGAATAAGTCAGGATCCAGGAGTTGTTTTTCCGGAACATTTTATGAAGCTATTACTCAATTTTTCACATTAAAAGACATCCCCTAGACAGAATCAACAGAGACAGGATAAGACGAAGAAAAATGATGCCACAGCTCTCGGAGAAAACAAAACCCAATTCCAAATACTGCCCATCAGCTCAAGCCATTCGTCTTCTCTGTACCTCCATGTCATCTTATTTTATTTCAATTGAGAATCCACCAGGCAGGGATATGCCTTCCGAGTGATCTGGATAGTGCGTGGATCCAATTGCCGCTCAGTGAATGTAAGCGCTGAGGTTCTTAACAAAACCAAGGAAAAGGAAGATTCAAAAGAGGGCTGGAATTAGGATGTTAGGAGTGGAATTAGGATGGAATTAGGGGGTTGTCACCAGATGGTTACTGGAGCAAATGGAAATAATAGCCAGGACAAGGAAAAGAAGTAGAAGTTACTTTATTTTGAATTAGTAGAAGACTATATTTTTATCCAAAGATGTAATAGGTTTCAGATATTCAAGTTTCGTTTTTCAGTTGGGGTTCAGATGAAAACTATTTAAAACACATTAGATATGTTAAACACATATTTATCAATCAAATATATAGAAAGAAACTCTAGTATTTTTCCTCACATTTATAATAAATGAGAACTATAAGGGTAGTTTTAAGGATTAAACTAGGTCCATTTAGTATGGTGCCTGACTCAGAGTGTTTAGAAAGATTGCTTCAGTGCACAAAGACAGTTGGCAAAATATTAATTTAAATGGTTAACTTTCTCAGTACACTAACATAATACTACATAAAATATACTCTTACATTGTTAGGATCTGGGAGCTAAATTGTAAGTTTCTAGACAATTACTCATTCTTCATTCAACTCATATGTTGAGCAGCTGTTATTTCTTGTAGTTCTTACTCAGAATGCACTGTGTGCACCTAACATAATGCCCCGTGAGTCAGGCAGGTTAGCAAATTAACACTGAGTGCATACTGGGATAAAAGCAAGGACTGAGGGGCACGCATGGTGATATGGTACCACTGGGACGGGGCATCTGACTCAAATATTTCTTTGAGGAAATAAAGTGTAAATCAAGAAAGCCTTGACAGGAAGAAAACTCACAGGCTGAAGAATCAGTGTGTGGAAAACCCAGAATGCATTTATGATGCATGTAAAGTCGTAGAGCACGGTGGAGGAGGGGGCCGCGCCTGGGGTCTGGAAGCAGCGGGATTCCTGAACCCAGCTAGGACACTTGAGGTCTTCAGATTACAAAAGTGACACATTCTGATTTGCATTTTGGCACGATCTTTCTGTGGAGGTTGGGCTGTCGATGTTGCTGTCTGGTACAGGAACGAACAACTATAGATATGTGAACTGCCAAACATTTGTCTTGTGGCTCAATATAATATAATTACAATGAATATTTCCAAGTTGATTCTTCAGCAATATCCTGAAGACATCTAGACAATCTGTCTGAATTCATCTGGAGGCAAACATGTCATGTTTGGGTGGAAATTTGAGGAAATCCTTACGTGATAGCCTTGTCCTCTGAGATGTAGCATGCGAGGTCATTCATTGAGAGTGGGACAGGTGGAGTTTGGTTCTTATTTCAAAGTTTAATGATCTGGCTTGGTCGCTGAATTAATCACACTAGGAAATGTTCTTTCACCTGTGGTGACATAGAATTATCAAGGACTTTAGTGACCATCACCTCAGGGTTATCCTTGGGTTCTCTGAGGACAGCCTGGCCCCTAACACCCAGAGCACCCAGGGTTCAGGCTCCCCAACCATGAGGTATTTATTATGAGACGATAAATATGCTAAGTGCCCAAGGAACCTATTCTTCACTTCAATATTAAGTTCAATCATACAAAATTGCTGATTTTGACAGATTTTTTTTTTTTGCAGTACTGGAGATTAAAACCAGGGGTATTCTACCTCTGAACTACACTACCAGCTCCATTTTATTCTTTTATTTTGAAATGGCATCTTGCTAAATTACCACGCATTGGCCTCAAACCTGTGATTCTACGTCTCAGCTTCCCAAGTACTGGGTTATAGATGCGTGCCATCACACCTGACTTGACAAATTTTTAAACTTCAAAACTGGTAATTTTATGACTCAACCATGCTGCGTGAACACAGAAAGAGAGAGAGAGAGAGAGAAAGAGACAGAGGAGGAGGAGGAGGACGACGACGACGACGAGGAGGACAAGGAGGAGGAGGATGACGACGACGACGACGACGACGACGATGACGAGGAGGAGAGAGCCTCAAATATTTTGAATAAAGAATTTGGAGGTGAATTCATACTGAGCGATAGCTGCAGACAATCTCCTCTGCTGAGGGTTTCCTTGTTTCTAGCACACCAAGACTGCTGACGATAGGTCTGCTAACCAGGAGGAAAGGCACCCCAGCCCATATGGATCCTGCTTAGTGGCTCCCAGCTGAAAACTCTTACCACTCAAAACCTGCTTGCCTGACATCAGCTGGACCCTCTCGGGCCTGAAAATCCTCTCCATCATCAGGACCAAATCCATTCTGCCTCCAATCTCCATTTCCACTTTTGACCACAAGCCCCTCATGTCTCTAATTTCCCCAACTCTCAGCTCCACATCTCTGTCCTTCCTTTCCATCCCTGCTCCTCTTCTTCCCTCCTTCCAAGCCCTTGTAGAACACCCTTTCAGACCAGCCATGTTTCAGGTGGGTGGACAAGGCAGTCCAAGTCAGGATGTGTTTGGTTTTGAGAGGCCTCTGGAATTCAAGGTTTGTTTTCAGGTGGGGCTTCCCCAGCAGGGGAAGGGTTATGGTGGATCCCTCTGTGACTCCTACAGGAACATACCTCGTACTTCCTGCATGCTCTCTCTATCCTAAAACCCTCCAGACGTCACTTCCCTTCTTATTCTGCTTAAAGTTCATGGTACATCATCATATTCCTTGCATAGCAACACTCCTGAAAACACCCTTGTCTCTTGCATTACAAATATGATATGATCAAAATGATAAATCTGTTATTACCCAGTCAAGGAAAGAGTAAATCTCAGAATCCAATTTCTCCCTCATATTGAGAAAGAAATAGGCAGACAGATAACTAAGGGCACAAATATTAGCTGAAAAGAACGTTTTTCTGCCAGTCTTGTAATTTTACTTACTATTCTCCATCTTCACACCATCTATTTAACGATGGGTGGTTTCACAATTTCCTGAAGTATTGCCTTTCAGCTAAACAGCAGGCCCTGCAGCCAAGCCTCACTTTCTTCTTTCCCAATGGTTTCTCTACTTTCAAAGTTTGTGGGTAAGTCAGGGATCACCTTCCAGAAGGATGAGAAAAGTAGGAGCACAACTGAGACTGGTTTGAGGCCCGGGGGCTTCAATGTCTAGAGTTCCGAAAGCTCTGTGGTTGAAAATCTTGTTCATTGCAAATCATTGCCAAGGTGTATAAAGGTTTTCAAATGGAAAATTCTAGGAAGCCTTTGGCTGTCAGGGTACTGTGTAGGTTACAGGGAATGGATCTGTCATACTCTGGCCAAAAACTTTTCTCTAATGCTATCACAAGGCCAGTGTTTTCTCAACTTAACATCTTTTACTAATTAGTAAAGCGCTGGACATAAAGGCCTGGCCACAGAAGGGTCACTCTGTTCCTTGTCCATATACTTTGTGTACTCTGTATGGAACTGAGGACACTGTTGGGCACAACACAGGGTAGGAAAAGCTGCAATGGAAGGTGGGCCATTTCCCAGACTTCTTCTCTTCTTAGTCTTACTTCTACCCCACTGCCAGTCCTGGCACAGAATTTATGTGACTAGCAATCTTATCTGCAGCAGAGAGTGCTGTTTATCAGAGCTCTTGCTTTTCCTTCTTTCGTTTTTTCTTTTATTCCCCTAGCTAGAATACCTTTCTCGGACATATTTGCATTTGGGTGTGGCCGTGAGCCCGAGTCCCAGCCAGCAAACTCAGAGCACATGTGCTATTGGTGGGTCCTGGCTTTCAGAGAAGAACCTGTGCTCCTTCAGTCTCTTCCTTTTCCCTGACTGGATGCACGTGAAAGCCAGACCCTGTGGACAGAAGCCCCAGGAAAGGAGTGCAGAAGAAACCCCACCAATCGGGAAGACCTGCCTGGATTCTTCCATGAGCATGTAATTTATGTTTGTCCTTCCACAGTTTTGTTTCTTTGGCCTTGTTTACCCTAACTCATTCAATAGGTTCACAGATTGACTTAACAACCTATAAAGTTTTTACCAGACCTCTTGTATTTAAGAATATTTTGTCCAGTTGAATAAACACTGGCCCATTTGTGCAGGATAACTTTTTAAAACTCTAGTTCTTTCCACTTTAGTACTGCCATTCACAGTGCTCAGGCTGGACTGTGCTTCTCATTTTAAAAGCTCTTATTTCACCCTAAGCCTTATATTCCTTATTTTAAATTTGTTTGGTTGTTTTACTTGTTGAACCTGTTTAGGTCTGTAGTAACCCAATCCTAAAAGGAGAGACATTAATGTAACCATGGTGCTTGTTATCTTTTCTAGATATGGCGTCCTAAGCCAAAAGCAGAGTGTGTATAAAGCCCTGGTTCTTGTCAATTGTCTAATTACCATCTTTTATTTGTATTCAATTTGGCAAATTTTGAGGGATCAGAGAAAGACTAAATATGAGAGATACAAAACCCAAATGAGAATCCTCTTTGTTCAATTCCAAAGGGGATCGAAACTTCATGCATAATTTCATGGTAGCATTGGATTTTTTTTTTTTTTTTGCTTAGAGCATGGGATAAGCTAATAAAAGTGTTATTAACAACAACTAACTTTGCAAAGCCCTTCATAGTTTATACGGTTTAATTTAATTTTCACGATAGCCCTCAGAGATAGTATGGAGGGTGTTTCTATTCTGGGATTCCATTTGAGAAGACCAAGGTACAGAGCAAATAAGAGATGTGCCCAAGAAGCTGGGATATAATGCGAGAGGCCCGAGTGCCATGTTTTCTGCACTATATAAGGCGGTGATCCTTGGCCTCCAAGTACACTCGCTTTATATCCTCTGGCATCATTTTCTCTAAGATGGGGGGTCTATATGAATTGATTCCCAAGGCCCTTCAGTTTACATATTTTGTGACTATATTCTGCTATCTGCTTTCATATAAAAAAAGTTTCTAGTCTTCTATTATGCTGAAAGCCTAGGAATTTTGTCTTCTGCGGATTCTGTCTTTGCAATGAGGGAAAGGATGCAAGTTTTGTTTACTGAGATTTCCTTCTTTTTTTCTTCACCCAATATTGATTCCATGCCCTTAAATACATTATGTTAGAAGCCGTGATTTTTTTCCCCCTGAAATCAAGCCAGGAATGAAGTTAATCTCAGCCCATTACACTGCTAATGCTTATCTTCACCTCGGGATGTTTTCCAAAGTACTTAGAAGTCATTATCCCTTATAGGACCAGCACTTTACTGAGTTTCCAGTTTGTTTAAGATTAGCATGACCATATAATTTATTATTTTAATCAGGATGTGTTTAGTGGGAAAGGAGACTCTATTAATAATTACACTAGGGTGACTGGCATCAGCTAGGACTGACCCAAACAGGCACATAGGCCCACCTATGTGAAAGGCATCACTTACTGGGGACAGGGGTGTGCTCTGGCTCCACCGTCTAACGCTGATACATCCCCTTGTTATATTCTACATTAGATTCAATTATTGTTTTTTAATCTCTTATCATAATGTATAAAAACACATTTATTTATATACTTCAAAAATATCTGTATCTCTCACTAGACTCTCTGCTCCATAAGGCAGAGTGTAACACCTAGCATAGCATTTATCACACAGTAGGTTGTTTGATGTAGGGATAAATAAACAAACCAACCTATAGCCTACTACTCAAAGGCATGTTATTATTCAAGAACATCTGAGCAGGGGTGGGATCAAGGTTCTCCAGGGATGCCAGTGATGCCAGGCCCTGGGAGATTCACCTCATATAAGTACTCAGATATGCTCTTTGGAAAACTTTCCCCCCGTACAGTGCTGGATAAGCATAGAAGTTTATAATTCTAATAAGTGATTTGAAATTATTTGCAACAATACATCCAGGATAAGGTGTTTCTGAAAACTTTATTCTGTTTGTTTTTACGGTGCTGGGAATCCAGACCAAGGGTGGTGTGCATGCTAGGCAGGCTCTCTCATTGAGCAGCACTCCAGCCCTTTTTAAAAAATTTAAATGAGAAAATAGGAGCCAAAAAGGAAAACAAACAAACAATGACAACAAGAAAGCAGAGGGGGCGGAAGACAAGTCTATGAGATCCTGTCTGCTTGACAGAAGTGGGCCATACATTTTGAGCCTGAGCTTTCCAGAAGCCAGGAGGGAAGGAGAAACTGATCAATAGTTTTTCCTCTCTAATTCCCATTTATCTTCTCCTGGTGCCTGACATGTTATCAAATAACAGGATAATTAAGTCATATCCTAGTTTTGAAGATCACATCCCAGAGGAAGATGTTCTGATTTTTCCAGGTACAGATCTACATATCAGCTCCCAGGGATGGGCTTCTACATATAGATGAGTTCATCTTTACTTCAATTCAGAGAGTTTCTGAGTCTTAGGGTAACTTCTACTTTCTGGAAGGCATGCCCTTCTTAAAAACTGTAGAGCCTGGTGTACTGACTCCAATGAAATCACTAAATAATAATAAAGATGTGCTGTATTCTTAAGTAAGATCGCCTTTCTGATATGTAAACCACATATTTTCAAAAAGGAGATATGCTTCCCCTTTCTGCCATATATGTTATCTATTGTAATTGAAGAAATGCTCAGACTCATTATCCTTGGTTTTGGGCATAGTGATAGGGTGAGTTTTCTTCCATGATTAGTTCTTCTTATAACATGATGTGAATCACAGCAAAATATCACGTTGCTATGTAGTAGTGACTCACAACTGTGATGCCTCCTCTGTTCTCCACCACCTCCAGCCAGAGATGGAAGCTGCGTGATGTTGGGCGTGTGTCATACCCTTCAGGTATGCTGGGGTTGTAATTAGATGGAAAATGACTGCCACAGACAACACAATTTGGGTAAAGACTGAAAATTTAAATAATAAAAAGCACCTTACCTCAGCCATGGGCTAGGACTTGGCATCACTTTTGTTTGAGTGACTTTGTTGTTGGAGCCATACTTATTTACTGTGATCTTGAAAATTATGTTTGACAAATTTGTCCTAACTTTGTCCCAAGATACTGAGTTTCAGAGCTGTACATTATGGATATAGACAGAGAACACAAGGAAAATCTAGCAGTAAGACAAAGAAAACTCTAGGGTATAAGCACATTTTTAAAAACATGGTAATGTCATGTAGGTGACATAATTGCTCATTTCTCCAGCCAAGGATGGATGACAATCTTCATAATGTTCAGAGACAGCATTCAATTAGGCATCTGATAATTCCTTCCCTCATTAGAGATAATCAGTGTCTAGAAGCTAGATTGATAGATGTTTCTAAATTTTGGCTAGAATTATATAAAGAAATTATTCCAGAACTATAGGAAAATCATAAAGAAAGTCTTTAGTACAACATCACAACCAATATTATTTTTATAAATAAAAATACCTCACTTCTCTTCCCTCCCTTCAGGATTAGATCTTTATTTATTAAGTTTTTTTTTTTACTCTACCATGCACTCTTATTGGGGAAAAATGTAAGAAGCTCTTACTTATAAAGAATATAACCAACTCATGGGCCCAAAGAGCTTTTTCTTCCCACAAGGGTATTACCCTGATTTAGCAAATGATGACATTATAGCTCATCAAGGAGAGAGCTAGAAATTCAAATTTTTTTATATTTTATTTGGTGCATTATAATTATACATCGTACTGAGGTATAGAGTGATAGGAACATAGGTGCACACAACTCTTGGAGCACTTCCCTCCCGGTCCCACTCTCCCTCCCTCTCCTAGTATATATCTTTGAGATTGGAATTGTTAATTTTATATATGTATGTAGCATTGTTTCAACTATAGAAATTCAGATCTTCACAGACTGAGTAAGCTCTGAAGTGTATGTGACTGTGATAAATACTGGCGTGTGTGTGTGTGTGTGTGTGTGTGTGTGTTTCCTAGGTCTAGAGTCCTTCACTGTCATCGGATTTTCACAAGGGTTTACAACTTTCAAAAGGAAAAGATTTATTGTTTTCCTGGGAAGTTTAGAAATCCGTACATAGCCACAGGATGAGATGAGAATAAGACAAATTAAAATTCAGATACTTAACTTACTAGTAATAGAAGAGAATATTCATTGTGTTTCTTTCTAAGCACAGACTTAGTAAAACTTCACAGGATGTCTTTGGTAACTGTTTCATTAAGCCACAACCATAAGTTAATGAGTAGGAATTGGTCACAGAATTTTCAAAATTGAGACTAAAGAATTGTAGGAATTCATTGGTGACTTCATATTGCCAAACAACAGGGTTTCCTGTAGTTTATAAAGTTTCAGCTCATGGCACTACTCTTGTTTAGATTGGGGTTTGCTTGTACCTTTATAGCCTCTGATAGATGTTAGGAAAATCAAGATTCAGAAACCTGTCAAATTAGTCTCATTAAAATTCATATGGAACTCAAAAACCTGGTAGTATGTATCGGTCTATCATTTATGCCCCACATACGAGAACTAACATTTTCAGAACCTTTCTGTAAGTGAAGGATCACTGTGCTTATGCTAGTCTGCATATGCAGCATTTGACCTTGCTGATAAGAAACTGTGTTGTTATAGAAATTAGGCCTAGAAATGGATTAACTATGTCTTTGATCAATGGACTCATATCCCCAACCTGTGTTGATCTTAGATATAAATAGGATTAATTAGGTAGGAACTAAGTGTGACTTGAGCAATAAGTATTGATCTAATTACACCACGGGACAGAGTTGAAACTAGAATTCCACGCCTTTTTACTGGTTACTTGCCCTTGTGGTAGTCACTTTCCTGTCCATAGACAAAAGCGGTTCCAGAGAGATTGATGTATTACAGTTCTCAGCAAAGAACAGCAGCATGCAGTGGTCACTGGAGGGCTGATGAGCGGGGCCAAGACAACAGCAATTTGCAGGGCATCCTGACACTCTAGTAATTCAGCATCAAATCAGTTTTCCTAACCAAGACTTCTCTTTTTACCTCTTAGAAACTGGAGTGTCTACCTCACTTTCCTCTACAGGGATTCCTTCTTTGGGAGTGAAAGTAGAAAATAAAAGAGGGTTGAGACCCATCATAGAATATGAACCTTAGAGAAATGAAGGAAAAACAAAGCACTTGTGTGTGTGTGTGTGTGTGTGTGTGTGTGTATGTGTACACATGTGTGCATGTGTAATTGTAGGTATGACCTGTGTGAATCACATAGCAATGAAAACAAAAATAGTATATAAATTTATAACTTTTAATATTATCATTTGTCATTAAATTGAAGCCAATAATTTAATTCTATTTTTTTTCTTTATAGTTTTTGTTGGTGGTGGTACTAGGGATTGAACTCAGGGACATTCTACCTCTGAGCTACAGCCCCAGCCCTTTTTACTTTTTATCTTGAATCAGAGTTTCACTAAGTTGCTGAGAGTCTTGCTAAGCTGCTGAGGCTGGCCTTGAACCTGTAATCCTCCTGTCTCAGCCTTCCAAGTACTGGGATTACAGGTGTGGATTTTTATACTTTTAATTCTAGCATTTCCAAAGGATTTCTCTGTTCATTATTTACCATAAAGTTAAAGTTGAAAAATAGTATTTAGCCAAACGTGTGCTTTATCAAACTCATCATAATACATGACATATTTTAACAAGTATATTCAGGAACTGTGTATATACAGAGCAATGAACAGAATTTTTAATCTCCAAAATTTGAAACAATCATGACATTAGTAAAGAAAATGAAACCCCATTCAGTTGAATTGAATGTGGATGATGCATTGCTTCTGGCTGCATTACTCCTACCCCAGGAGAGCTGTCCTGAGTCTCACCTCTCAGAGCCACGCTGGACCCTGGCTATTTTACATGTGCAGAAAGAGGGTGCTGATTGTTGTTAGAGAAAAAGATTTGCATTATGTTTCAGAATTCATTTTATTTGGATTAGAAAATTTTGTGTAACATTTTCCAGAGACCTGTAATGAGAAAGACAAAATAAATTTGTGCCCAATATATCCTCGTAGATTTATAGAATAAAATAGTGTAGATGTAGTGAAATAACTAACATGGTGCGAAAGGGTCTATTAGAGCTCAAATAATTAAACTCAATTTCCTATTAGAAGTATGTTAAATATGATTTCCTACAAAGATATGTGATGCATTAGTACAATTTCATGCCTTAAAGGATAAAATAAAGTCTGAATTTTAGGTTACTCTTCAGAGGTGATAAGACTAACATTTCTTATCCAAAAAAAGCAGAAAACACCAGAGGGCTTGCCATCCTTCTCAGCAAGAGGACTAAATGATGGCCAAATTTGAGGTCCATTTGGTGATAAAATATAAAATATATTTAGCTCTAACTTAAATAGAATCTTCTTCACACTGGCTAATATTCTTTAGTCTTTGTGCTTTTATTTAGTCACTAATCATCAATCTTGTATTTACAGAATGGTTAATGACTAGCCCTATGTCAAAGTATTTAAGTCTGTCAAGGTTGCTCATTAAATACTGCAGTGGTGAAGGAATGTGGTTTACATACAATTTTAACCCAGGTTAATCCAAAATGTTTGGGGCTTAAGACTTTTTTTTAATGTAAAGTAACCTCACAGACTGGGAGGAAACTCTTTAGTGATATTGGCATTATTAGTCCAAAATTTGCCATCACAAACCTGGAATATTAAAAGCTTAAAAGTACCTGGGTGTGGTGGTACATGCCTGTAATCCCAGCCTCAGCAACTTAGTGATATCTTGTTTCAAAATAAAATATAAAATAGGGGTGGAGATGTAGCTTGGAGGTAGAAACCCCTGGGTTCAATCCCCAGTACAGAAAGGAAAGGAAAGGAAAGGAAAGGAAAGGAAAGGAAAGGAAGGAAGGAAGGAGGGAGGCAAGGAAAGAAGGAAGGACTCAACAACACAAGTTTATTGCTCTACAATTCTGGAAGGCAGAGGTTCAAAATGAGATTCACTTTGGCTAGAATCCAGGTTTGGGCAGGGTTGCTGTTCCTTCTCCAGGGGAGAATCTGTTCTCTTTCTTTTCTATCTTCTAGAGCCTCCTCATTTCTCCGCTCATGGCCTCTTCCCCCATCTTCAAAGTCAGCAGCTTCACATCTCTGGCTCTGGCTTTCTTGCCTCTCTCTTTTACTTTTCTTAAAATTATTATTTTATTTGTGCATAATAATTATACAAAATAGTGGGTTTCATTGTGGTAATAACATAATTTGATTGATTTCAATCCCCAGTACTTCCCTTGCCCTACTTTTCTCCCTCCCCCTGGTCCCCTTCTTCCACCCTATTGGTCTCCCTTCTATTTTCATGAGAGTTTCTCCTTCCTTTTTACTCTCCAGCTTCACATGTAAGAGAAAACATATGTCCCTTGACTTTCTGAGTCTGGCTTATTTTGTTTAACATAATGCTCTACAGTTCCATCCATTTTCCTGCAAATTACATAATTTCATTCTTCATGGCTGAATAAAATTCCTTAGTATGTGTATACCACATTTTCTTTATCCATTCATCTATTGATAGACACTTCGGTTGTTTCCATAACTTGATTATTGTGAATTGTGCTACTATGCACATGGGTATGTATGTATCACTATAGTATGCTGGCTTTGATTCTTTTGGATAAATACCAAGGAGTGGTATGGCTGGGTCAGTCATATGGTGGTTCCTTTCCTCATCTTCTGAGAATCTCTCTTTCACTTAAGGACTTACAAAAGTACAGTGAGTTCACCTGGAAAATCCACAGTAATCTCTCCATCTTAAGATCCTAATTTAATTACATCTACAAAGTTCCTTTTGCCTGGTTAGGTCAGGGATTAGAACATGCACATGTTCTACCTACCACAGAAATATCGAAAACATTTTATTATTTTAAACTCTAATACATGCATCTTTAACTGTAGAAGTAATATATTAAAATATTCACATATAAGAGACTACAGATAAATCTGAAGTCCCCTGTTCACCCTCTTCCCCATCCCAGTCTCTCAGAAATAACTACTGTTGCTTATTTAATTTTTTACCTTTCCTATTTTTTATGTGCTGGTATACATTTGTCTGTAGCTAAAGAGGTATAATTTGGTTTGGGATTGTCTTCTCTCTCTTCTCAAATGCTTTGGGATTTCGGTGTGATTACTTTCATTGGTTAAAGATGAATTCCCTAGTGCTATGTAACACCTTTAGCATATATAATCTTCCCATACCAGAACATGGTTTTTATTTTACTCTTAATTAACAAGTAAAAATTATTTGTCATGTACATGTTTTCAAATATGTACACATTATGCAATGGCTCTAATTAACATATGCACACACTTAGCATATTTTGTGATGAGAACGCTTAAAATTTACTCTTTTATCTATTTTCAAGGCACATTTTTATTAGCAATAATGACCATGTTTCACAACAGCTCTCTTGAACCTATTCTTTCTATATAATTGAAATTTTATGCCCTTTGAGCAACATTTCCCCAAACTCCTCCTACCATCCTCCAGACCCTGGTAATCACCATTCTATTCTCTATTTCTTTTTTCGAAATATACTTTTCTTGGTGCATTGTGATTATGCATCATAATGAGGTTCAGAGTGATAGGAACATGCATGCACACAGCACTTGGTGTGTTTCTCTCTGGAACCCACCCTGACTCCCTCCCTTTCCCCATATATGCTATTGAGATTGGTATTGATAATTCCATATATGTACATAGCATTATTTGAACTGTTGCCTTCATCGATTCCCCTCTGCCCCTCCCCTAAACCTCCTCCATCGCTCCACTGACGACTCCTTTACCTGAAGTCCCTTTTGTTACCCAATTTCTCTCTAGCTTTCACATGTGAGAGAAAACATAACAGTTCGCTTTCTGAGATTGGCTGATCCCACTTAGCATATTATCTAGTTCCATCCATATTCCTGCATATGCAATGATTTTGTTCTTCTTTATAGCTGAGTAAAATTCCACTGTGTGTATATAGTACAGATTTGTAATCCATTCATCTATTGATGGACACCTAGGCTGACTCCATCATTTGGCTATTATGAATTGTGCTGCCATAAACATATGCCTGTATCACTATAATATTCTCATTTCAGTCCCTTTGGAATGATACCCAGGAGTGGTGCAGCTGGGTCTATGGTGGTTCCATTCCCAGTATTCTAAAAAACCACACGGATCTCCATAGTGGCTGTACTAATTTGCAATCCCACCAACAGTGTATAAGGGTTCCTATTCCCCTACGTCCTCACCAGCATTTATTGTTGTTTATATTCTCAATTATTGTCATTCTAATCAGTTAGATGGAATCTCAGTGTAGTTTTGGTTTGCATCTCCCTGATTACTAATGATGTTGAACATTTATTCATATATTTATTGACCATTTGTATTTTTTTCTTTGAGAAATATCTATTCAGTTCATTAGCCCATTTTTTCATTAAGTTTTTTTAGTGTTTTTTTGTATATTCTATATATTAGTCCTCTATCAGAGGAATAGCTGGCAAAGATCTTCTATTCTGTAGGCTCTCTCTGTAGACTATTGATGGTTTCCTTTGCTGAACAGAAGCTTTTTAATTTAATACCATCCCATTTATTAATTCTTGTTTTAATTTCCTAAGCTTTGGGGTCTTATTGAGGAAGTTTCTACCAGTGCCCTCTTCTAGTAATTGAAGTCTCTGGTTTAATTTCTAGATCTTTTATCCATCTTGAGTTGACTCTTGCATAGGGTGAAAGGTTGGGGTTTAATTTCATTCTTCTACAAATAGAGAACCAGTTTTCCTGACACCATTTGTTGAAAAGGCTGTCTTTTCTCCAGCATATGTTTTTGGCACCTTTGTAAAAAGTCAACTGGCTATAAATGTCTATTCTCCATTTCTGTGACTTTAGCTTTTTTTAGATTCCACACATAAATGAAATCATGTGGTATTTGTCTTTCTGTTCATGGCTTATTTCACTTAACATAATGTCCTTGGAACATGGCTTATTATTCCAGTTTTTCAAGTCTTATTTTAAAGGTCTCAATAAAGTTTAGTAGGTTCATTCAATAATAGGTTCTTCAAAGGCTTGCTCTCAGGTATTTTGTGATTGCTGTTGATATGGTGGATATAATTATTTTCTATTTCATTTCCTAATGTGCTATTATTGAATCATAGGAAAGCTAATTTTGGTATATTGTTCTTATATATAGCTATCTTGGTGAACTCCATATATTCTAAGTTTTAACAGTTTATTTTCTTAGGTGTTCTATAGAGTCAATGAACTTACTTGAAAATGATGAGAGTTTTACCATTAATCATTCTTTACAAGAACTGCATTCTTTATTCAATGCATTTAAGACTATAAATTTACCTCTGAGTGCCATCTTAGCTGCACTTCACAGGTTTGATATGTCTTTTTTTTTTTTTTTTG